>ML782854.1:514070-526562 GCA_009831015.1 Picea engelmannii | reverse complement strand
CAACTCTCTTTCCCCCGCTAGTTACATCAAGAAGTCCAAACACCTTAGACGTACGCCTAAATTCTTTTGCAGGACTTGCGAAGGAAGTCACCTTACTCGTTTGTGTCTGATTACTGCCAAGATACCAGAAGCATGGTGCTCACCCAAGAGCCCTACTAATTCTGAGGCATCTGTGGTTTCTCTTCATACCACTTCTCCCTTGATCGTCTCGGTGGTTCCACCGACGTAATCTTCTCCCAACCTCACCCCCTTTGTTAAGGGTGAAGTGTCTCTTGCCCTTGTTACTATGCATCCTCTTTAACCTATAATGGAAGAAGTGGCCACGCTAGTGCAATCTATGGTCAAACTGACTCTCCCTGAAGAGAATGACGCACCTTTTAGCCATGTCATCAACATTTCACACCTTCCCCCTTCTGAACGAGAGAGACTTATTCTTCCCCCGAATGCTCTTCCTCCAAGTCCCGACGAAGTTCCTTTTGATTGGGACGACCTGATGGGACATCCCATTCCCCCACCTATGTCTTTTCCATTAAGAGACATTATTCGAACCATCACGGAGACTATATCCTCCGTTAGCACCTTTTCCTCCTTGACTTGGAAATCCTTGGGTTTTCCCAAGCTCTTGTTAGCTATCCGCAAGATACTGACTTTCGACAGAAAGTCGGGACGAGAGCCTTGGCCTCCCCCTTTACACGTTGATTAGACTCCCAATAACGAGTTTCAATTAAGATTTTTTCCTACTCGTCCAAAAACTGAAAAGATCGCCAAGTGATTTGTCCCTTTCACACTCATTAAAATTGGATTTGAAAATCATGAGTCCAAGTTAAGCTCTTTTCTGACTCGCTATCAAAAATAGAAAAGATTTTTGAGTGAACTTGTCTTTTTCACACTCGTAAATTGGATTTGAAAAGACATATATTTGGAACAAGTTTACCCCTTTTTCACACCAAGTAGACTAAAACACATAAAAAAGGACATTTTTTGGCATTAAGTTGTGATTGCATCTCATGCCCTCGCTTGTTGTATTGAGCCTTTAGTCAGTTCTCACTTTGCGTTATAAACCATTGCCTAAGCAGTTTGCATCCTCAACTAAGCAGAGCCTTGTTTTTATCCTTCGCAATTTGACACCCTATACCATGGAGGGAACACCACCCCGAGTGTCCATCTCTCGCATGCATTTCCTTGCATTGGGCATAGGTATGTTCCACTGTTGGAACTAGTTTTGCTTACTTGCGACACTCGTTCCCTCCTTTGTATCATAACATTCATTTGTTATGAAAAAAAAGAAAAAGATGGGCAGGAAGGGATTACTATATTGTAATTGGCAGCAGTCATGTTGCCTTTGAACAGAGCACAAAGTGATTGAGTCCATGTGTCATCATAATTTTGGGTTTAGCATGGCCTTAAGAAGCTGATCCCTTTACAAAGTTTTCTCTACTGACTGCTTACTCTTCCCATCCCTATAGAGAACATTATTGATGCCTCCTACATCCAACTGCCACATCGTTGAGTCCATGCTGCCAAAGTTCACCATATGTCTCATGCTCTTGTTCAAAGGAAGTCTATCAACCTGTGTCAGCCACGCCTCAAAAATATTGACTTTGCATATCGTCCATATGCTCAGTTTGTCTCAGAATCACATGATACCTTGGTATGATCATGAACCCTGGCGCTACTTTCATCATTGGTAGGTCACCTTGAACCCAACAATCGACATTTCATCATTGGTCATTGACTGGGTGATTTCCCTTGTGTTCGACGGCAAGACATCTATTCACACTTTGGGATGTGGGTAGTGTCTTGGATGCCATTAGCCTTATTGGAGGTTTCCTCACCTTGGTCAACAGTTTTTCATCATTGGCTGCTACTCAGAGGGTCTTTTTCATGTACCACTTGCATTTGGTACATGCGAAAGACACATAGGGTCGTTGGTTCATGAACATGTTCTTCAACCGATCTCCACCAAATCATGAAGCTTCTTCTTTGTTCCTCGTGATGAGTGATGAGAGATGCCTCAATGGTCTCCTTTCAATGGGTCTCCTTCCATCGAATTCAGCTCATTTATTCTAGATATGGGACCTAGAGTTTTATGAGTACCATGAGGCTTGCAGACATTAGTGGCAGGCTCTCTCGCCATTGACAGATGAGAATACATCAATGTCTCCTGATCAATGGATCTCTCAAGTATTTGACACCAACTCCTTTATTCACATTTGTAGAGATGTACTTGGTGCCTTGATACCTACTTTCATCATCGGTAGGCTATCTCGCATTTGTTAACGTTATACTTCAATGACCGGTAATCAAACGATGTCTCATCGTGTTCAAACTCAACTCATTTATTCACATGATGTAGACTTGCACCATTGGAAGATAGTGTAGAAGATTTGAATACATCACTATGTGGCAAGAAATTTCCTGAGCTGCTGCTTCAATTTCATTGGACCAATACCTATTTGACTTCAGTGATCATCGAAGATTATATTGTACTACATGGTATACAAATATCTTCATATTGATTTTTGAGACTGGTTTCACTAGGCCTTGTTCGTGACTATGACATCTTTTGGCATACAACTACATTTGTATTTTCCTATTCATGGCCATGAACACTTGTTTGGTGAATTTTTCACATGGATCTGCATTGTATTCTTGGCAGCCATGTATGAAAAGTCAATACATAATGTAATGAGAAATTGAGTTTGTCCAGCTGGTTCTCTACCACTCCACTTCTGGGTTATTTATAATGTATTTCGGTCAGCTCAGATACTCCTCTGATCTCACATATTAGGGGGCATATTTTATAGCAAGATTTGCCTCACCATTGCTATCTTGCACAGAGGACCTTTTTCCATTTCCCTATGCATACTTTTTATCCATTTTTGATGAATCCAGAGCTAAAAATATACATTTTTCCACATATACACTCCCTAACTGCTATGAAAGATGCGTATACACTTACTGCTCCATTACAGGTCGCATATATCAAGATTTGTGCCAAAAATTAAAAAATGACGTCGGGTTTCTATGTCACGACAAAAGACCTCTGATCCTTGGCCTTCCATATACTGGAAACGTTCTGACTCGGCCCTTCAGTTGCATTCTAAAAGCTATAAAAGCACAATTTCGAGCTATGGAAAATGGGGATAAAGCATCAACTTTGAAAACAAAGTTACTCTGGAGAAATTACTTCATATTGAGTCTGCATCCCTTTGTCCCTCAAGTCTGAACACAGTGTTCATCCCCCAAGCTCTTCCCTTATTATTGAGAGGACCTCTTTGCCTCTTTCTCATGAGATTGCCTTTGGTGGAGGATTGAAGTGGTGGGGACCCAGTTGGAAGGAACTTATTTTCTTGGTTTCGAACCATGCCGACATGGAAGTCTATAATGTTGACAGTTTTGCTGATCAATTATTAATCGAAATACTCCTTTCCCGTCCTATTGGTATCTTGCAAATATATGATTATTATCCATGGGTGTGTTTGTAATGTTTATTAATGGATTATTCTATCTAATGTGCTAACCCCTTTTATATCATCAACATATACTTGCTTTTCTTGTTTGTTGAGAACTTCTCCCAGGTATAAAGATTTGGGTCAAAGTACTCAACGGTGGAACATCATCAAATGTTGGATCGAGGTAGGTCTCTTTCTTGTATTTCACATTATTTTATATAGCATATGTTGGATTTGAGTTGATTTCTGTAGTCATACCTCTCTGTTTTGGTTTACCCTTGGCCATAGAGAGTTTTTGCCTTGTAACAGAAATGACGACTCCACTGGGGAGAGATATTCCTTCTAAGGGTTGAAGTACTTTTTCTTCTTACATTGCTCTTTTTCCTTTGTGTTTCTTGTCATATCACTGCTTGATAGATCCTGTTCACTCTGAGTCTGAGTTTTCAGCCTTTTACCCTTGCCTGGCCTTGTTTTAAAACATATACACCCTTTTTGCCTTGGCAGTCGTGTATACACGCCTGTTGTCTCACTGCAAGAAGCGTATATATGCTCTGTTCTCCTGAAAAGTCGCGTATACCACTTCCCCTTGCTTGTTTTCTTGGTTGAGTGACTACTGGGTAGGATTTAAAGATTGTTGAGCCTTTTTAGGTCTCTATAGTGCCTGTTGAGATTATCTGGGATGACAGGAAGCCTGTTTAGAGTTGAATTTTTGGGCGTAGTCTTTCTCTTTGTTTTCTATTTTAATTTGTCCTTGGTTTCTGGGTTGTTTGCTTGGTTGCCTGGTATTCTTCTTGAGTTACTTCTTTTATACACTGTAGAATTCATCTGTCAAGTTTCTTATCAATCCATGCATTTTCCATTTAGAATATTGAAAATACAAAAAAATAGACATTTTGCATTGGTTGACATTTTTGTCTTTGAATTTTCATCATTAGCTTAGAACATTTACCGAAAGATCATATTTTACTTCTGAATTACATATTTGAAATTGGAGACTTCACTTTTTTTTATTAACATATCATTCATTGAAAAGTTAAAGATAGACTTTGCATTGTATCAATATTTATTTTCTGGCAGAGTCATAACACCATGAGTTTCACTTCCATACCTTTGTGAGTAACCATGGCCAATAAAATTTACGCTTTAAACTAAAATTGATTAGTCATGATTTTATTTTTAGGGTGCACAAACTAGCCTAAGATTTAGTGCCTTGATATAGGATTTTGTGAGTAAACTTCTCCAAGGCAATTAAATCATCATATGTGTCTAAGACAGGGAGTTGAGAAGTCCATTGTATAATTGGTAATATCAAGAGGCTCTGCTCACACCAGAGTTAATCACAAGGTCGCGCGAAGTTAGTTGAAGGGATAACCCCTGTATACTCACCTAGCGTTAGAGATATTTCTGTGGATTTATTCATATTTGGGGATATTGCTAGTGTCGATACCTCTATGAGAGGCGATGATTTAAATGTTTCAGGCTTTGCTACTCTAGCCATACGGTGAATCAGACTTACGACTGCTCATATGTGCATCGATTATAAAGTGGTTTATTAGTTTCTTGACTTAGGTATCTCATAGGTTACTTGCAAGGGTTATTCTTCTTGTACCCTGAGTTAGATAAGGGTCGGACAACACACAACGTTTATGGAGGATTACCTCTCCGGGGGGATTTGACCGACTGGTTGTTAATCCCACAAGGGCCCTTATAACTGATTCTATTACCTCCAAACTTTAGTGGGGAGTATCAGGTCCCTCTTGGGAGAGACATACTTTCTTTAGCGAAGGAGGCCACTCAACCACTTTAGCCCATTTGCATGCATATTTTCCGTTTGAATTTTTGGTATGCCTTTTGATTATTATTTGACCATAGGTTTTCGTGCTGAGTCTTTATTATCATGGATAGTGGAGTTTCTTTTTCTCCCTCGTTTACTGCTACCCCCCAATGACATTCATGGGGGAAAATCCATTTGTTTTTTATAATGGTATGCAGAACTACAACACTCAGTCTGCACCTTGGGTCTCTAGCCATTTTTCTATTGATATTCCTTCCCCCATCCAGCCCTCTCCCTGACCCAGATAAATGAATCCTAGCATTGGACCCAGGGGCACCATGGATCTGATGCCTACTTCTTCATTTGATATGAGTCATGTCCCCATGGGAGGTTGGAAATTTCCTCCCTATGGATCCAATAATAGCTATGCTCTTTCAGGAGCTAGTACTCATATGGGTGCCTATCCCACTTATTACCCCCCACCCATGTATCTTTTGTCCTCCATGTCAGTTCCTTCGAACACTTTTTCCATGACAGGTCCTCAATTACCACCAGGCATTTCATATGGAGAGAACTAGTTTTATGATTTGGGCTACCCTCTTTATGGGACCCCTTCACAAGGGGGAAACATATATCCTCACTCAAATAATCCTTATCCTACCTCTGTCTCTTCACAGACCCCAGTGACGATGGCCGTCCAAACCTCATCGTAGCATTTTGGCGTGAACCAACACCTGTATGGGCTAGGGCAAGAGGTACACCAAGATCCTGCCTAGCTTGAAATTTTTCAGAATCAATATTTCCCCAGACCATGGACTCAAATTCCACCATCTATCACCAACCTAGTCACTTTCAGTCATACTAGTGCTCCATCGCCAACATGACTCATGCTCCATCACCAACCTCTGCCAGTCATGTTGGTGATGGGTCGACTTCTTCTACAAACTACGTCGACAACTTGCCCCATCCTCTACCAATTATGTTGGGGGCACCATTCTTTTTTCCCCGAATCATAGCCATGTCACATCTCCCACTTCTATTCATCATACAAGAGACGACTCTCTTTCCCCCACTAGTTACATCGAGAAGCCCAAATGCCTCAGACGTAATCCTAACCTCTTTTGCAGGACTTGCGAAGGAAGTCACCTTACTCCTTTGTGTCCTATTACTACCGAGATACTTGAAGCATGGGGCTCACCCAAGATCCATTCTAATTCTGAGGCATTCGTGGTTTCTCTTCATACCACGTCTCCCTTGATAGTCTCTGTGGTTCCGCTGATGCAATATTTTCCTGACCTCACCCCCTTTGTTAAGGGTGAAGTGTCTCTTTCCCCCGTTACTATGCATCCTCTTCAACCTATAATGGAAGAAGTGGCCATGCTAGTGCAATCTCTGGTCAACCTGACTCTCCCTGAAGAGAATGATGCACCTTTCAGACATATCATCAACATTTCACACCTTACCCCTTCTCAATGAGAGAGACTTATTCTTCCCTCGAATGCTCTCCCTCCAATTCCTAACAAGGTTCCTTTTAATTGGGACGAACTGATGGGACATCCCATTCCCCCACCTATGTCTTTTCCATTAAGAGAGATTATTCGAACCATCATGGAGACTGTATCCTCCGTTAGCACCTTCTCCTTCTTGATTTGGAAATCCTTGGGTTTTCCCATGCTCTTGTCAGCTATCTGCAAGATACTGACTTTCAGCAGAAAGTCGGGATGGGAGCCTTGGCCTCCCCCTTTACACATTGATTAGACTCCCAATAACGAGTCTCAGTTAAGCTCTTTTCTGACTCGTCCAAAAACTGAAAAGATCACTGAGTGATTTGTCCCTTTCACACTCGTTAAAATTGGATTTGAATCATCATGAGTCCTAGTTAATCTCTTTTCCGACTCGCTAAAAAAAATAGAAAATATTGTCGAGTGAACTTGTCTTTTTCACACTCATAAATTGGATTTGAAAAGATGTCTATTTGGCACAAGTTTACCCCTTTTTCACACCAAGTAGACTAAAATACATAAAAAAGGACTTTTTTGGCATTAATTTGTGATTACATCTCATGCCCTCACTTGTTGTATTGAGCCTTTAGTCGGTTCTCTCTTTGCATTATAAACCATTACGTAAGCAGTTTGCATCCTCAACCAAGAAGATCTGTGTTTTTATCCTTCGCAATTTGACACCCCATACCCTAGAGGGAACATCACCCTGAGTGTCCATCTCCCTCATGCATTTCCTTGCATTGAGCATAGGTACGTTCCACTGTTGGAACTAGTTTTACTTACTTGCGACATTCGTTCCCTCCTCAATATCATAGCATTCATTTGTTATGAAAAAACAAAAAAAGATGTGCGGGAAGGGAATACTATATTGTAATTGGTAGTAGTCATGTCGCCTTTGAACAGAGCACAAAGTTATTGAGTTTGTGTGTCATCATAATTTTGGGTTTGGCATGGCCTTAAGAAGATGATCCCACTACAAGGTTTTCTCTATTGATTCGTTACTCTTCCAGTCTGTTAGCACTTGGTAAATTTCCTAGAGGTTGACAGCAGAAGAAATATACTAAGGTAACTTTATCCAACCACTTTTGAAGCTGGGATCTAGCCCTTCAAACTTCAGAGAGGGATCTCTCTATATGATTTAGCTATGTTTCCAATTTTAAATATTATGCTAGGTAAAGAAATAGGTCGGTTTTGTTGTCAAAGTGTTTTTTCGAATTGGTTGAGACAGTCTACACATCCATTGGTCTATGGGGTTTGTGTTTTAATAAAGTATGAAATCCGAACCAGAAACGCAAAGGAAAATCTTTCACAGGGCGAGATAATATAATCACTGGATTCTTTAATAGCATAAATGATGAATAGTAGAAAAGATGAGAAAGATAATTTCAACAAAGAAGCAGTTAAGAATTTCTTTATTGAAAACACCAGAAGATAAAACACTAAAATCTTTCTAGTCAGAAACAGGGTATACGAGATAAATCTTGCAACATTCGTTACTCTTAAATATTAGATTCAGAAAACAGTATGATAACAAAGTGAGAATAACATTCAACTTAGAGAGAAAACATCACCAGTGAATACACGCAAGAATCCTGTAAAAGTGACTCCTTTTTATTAATGGAAGATCTCTTCAAAAATATTACAGTCTGATAGCATCAGGGTGTGAATATCAACAACCCTCAATACTTCAAAAGGTGAAGTATTTATAACTCAAATTACAAACCTTCCTGTCATAAATGACCAGGACGTGCTAAATCTATTTTTAGCCTAACTAATTTAACAAATTTCCTAAATCTAGGAACTGCTTGATGACATGGTATAACTGCACACTGATTTCTTGGTGGGTCGTTGATGAAGCCTCTGCACGAACTCATCTGACTGGACAAATGACTGGACTGGGACAACTCATCTGCTAATCAATCAGATCACAGAGTTCCTCCCATCTAAGATGACTGGGTACGTTGACTTTGAGCAGCCTTCGATACACTTCGTTCATCTCTGTGTACTTGGCGAATGCAGACTTGGTGAGGAAGATGTATCGAATCTCGTGTTGGATACTGGTGTCCCACTGAAGGGCATCTAGGAATTCCTTGTCAGTGATGCTCCCTTGAATCCCTGCAAACTTTGAATTGTCCTTATTCACATCATCCAATCTCTTCTTGTAATCTGGAAGTGTCATCAATTTATCATTAATTACCTTCAGTCTAGGTAGACCTTTCTTCTGGAGAGCCTCAATCTTACTAAAGAATCTTTGTACCCCTAGGTCCATGGCCTGAACCTTTTCTTCTAGCTAAAGCATTAGTCCTCTCTTGGTCAAAACTCTTTTGACCTCAAGGATGGTCTCTGTTCTATCTTCAATCTTCAGCTATTCCAGCTCTTCCCTGGTCTTAGAATTGAGGAACTTGATGATCTCGTTTGCCTATGTTGGCATGTCTCCCAATTCTACTCTGATCTTCTCAATGGCTTGTTTGCTCCTCTGGACCAATTCATTCTGCTCAAACATGATCTGTATCATGGTCCATATCTCGTTCATGGACTTAGTGATGTCTATCCATACACTCTCTTTCACCTCAGCTAAAGGCCACCATTTTCTTCCGGAGCTGCTATAGCTCCTGCTTGGGTTTCTCTGTTACCTGCTTTTCCTTGGAGAGGCTGGTCTGAAAGGAAGATTTGAGTTCCTGAAGGTTCTCAATTTCCTTTTTCAACCTGTTGATCTCTTTTTCCTGCAGGTTCATTTTTTCCATGGACTTAGCTAGGTCGGCTTTCTTCTCTTGGGATGTCAATGGAGTTGTGGATGGGACTTCTGTCATTGATACTATGCTCACTCCTAAAATTGGAATAGCACTCAATGGAATTACTTCCATTGGCTTCGGTTTCTCTTTCTCATTTAATAGTTTCTCCATCTCAGCTTCCATTTCTTTAAGTTGTGCATTCTGCTCCATGAGCAGCTTGAGCATTTCATCCTTCTCGCCTTCTTTCTCTGCTATCTCCTTCACCTGCGAATCCTCTGTGGGCGGGAGTTTCAGTTGTTTCCTCAAGGATTCTATGTCAACATTCTCCTTATTTATCATTTCCTCAGCTTCTTTCACGTTTGAAGGATCGTAACCGATCTTGAGGACTAGCTCCTCCAAAGTTTTGATCCTATTGTCCTTTGCAAAGTACGATATCTTTTCCAGCTTTAATTGTGTTTGAACATTGTTCAAGGACACCTGCAATTTGGACGCAGAAGTGGAAGCATGCGCCAATGTGTAAAATACCATTTCCCCGGTCTACTTGTGCAGATCCATCTGATCGGCTGGGTGCATTTCCTTCGTTTGGAATTCGAAGGTGGCCCTCTTGTAGTCAGTGATCACCTTTGGATATGGTACCTGTGCCTCGAGGAATGCCATATGCATTTTGCCCTTCTCGGTGTCGAATGTCGATAGCAACCTATGTTGTGCAGTCGATGTCTGCTTCCATAACTAGGCACAAGTACTGCTAGTCAGGGTCTGGTTCCTTTTCTTGATCAGTTCATACTTCTCGAAGATACTTAGCTTTGGTCCCACCTTGCCTGGTTGGGTGTTCAATGGAGGATTTGTAGATTTTTCCGTCACTGCTAAGGTTATGGCCTTATGGAGGCTCGAACCGAAGGGTGGCCTATGAACCTTGGCCATTGTTGTAGACGAGGCTTCTTTTTCTCCAGTCGGGCCAGGAACTGAAATTGTCTTGGGCCTCTTAGTATGCAGTTGGAACTCTTCGAACGATACCTCCGTGACAGGTGGAGATAAATCTTGTTGAGGCCTTTTTTCCTTCGGGACCTGTGGCATTGATGTTTGAGATACAGTGGCCAGGGGATCCTATTGTTCTACTTCAATCAATGTGTTAGGCTCCCAGGCTGTCTGATTTGCGAACTTCTCAATTTCAGGCCTAGACACATGAACATAGGGGATGTTTTTGTTCTTCACCCTCATCTCTGCGATGATCCCACATGGATCATAATGCCATGGGAAGCTCATGAAGAACTTCATTTCTCTCAACATCCTGTCTGCTTCTTCCCCAGCGCCATGATTGTTGCAGATGAAGGAGCCAATTTTCCCCTTGATTCTAAGCTACTGCTTTTTCTTCAATGATACAAAATGGATATCATCCGAATTTATAATCAGCCTTATATATTCCAACGCAAAAATTCTGATGGGAAGGTACTTGGGAAGCTTATATGGTGCCAAATCACACCCGTATACTCTGATCTCGGTATAATTTTGATACAAGTACCAATCCCCGGTCTTTGTGTTGTCAAAGAGATGCAGGATCCTCTGAACTTCACTGTTTATCCGAGGCTCGGGCCTATCGCCTAGCATGCTTACCACAGGGTGGTAGAATTGGTCGATGAACTCCTTGAAACTGAAATCAGTGGAGTTATGTTTGAGCAAGGAGGTCCATGCTATGACTACCTGAGGTCTGCCATCCCCATCCATCTTCTGCATGGAAAAACTAAATTTATCTGCCTGGAAGAAGACAAACAAGTATGCTAGTATCGATGAGTATCTGAACATGCCTTCCGTGCCAAAATTCATGAATTGTTCGTGAATATTGTCTGCCAAGAATGTGCTAAAGTCAAACTAGGTGGTGGGATTTTCGTCGGTAGAGAAGATGGATAGAAAACCCAGAATGGGTTCATCTACCCACTGATCAGAATAGTATCCTAACAAAGCACAAAGGGATGAGATGACCTGGTTTCCCTTAGTGGAGAACATGGAAGATGGATAAGGAGGATTTGTGGAGGGAAATTGAGCGGATGGGGGAAGGAAGAGCTCGAATATTTGAGCTCTTTGGGGGAAGGTCATTTTCTGGTACAATTTTGTGAGAATTTCCAGGTTGAAGGGAGACGCAGAGTCGGCTCGGGGGATTTGCATCATTTGGTCTATGGATTTGGGTTTGATGAGGAATAGGATTTCTCCGGACGAGGAGATGACGGCTCTTTGTTCGGGAATATAGTGGGCTTGACACTTGAGAGCGAACTCGGGAAAATGGTGGATCTGAGGGAAAAGGTAGAGGGGTAAATTGGACTCCCAGAGTCCAATTTCATCACTTTGGTCCAGGAAAACTTCCCTAAGCCACGATTGAAGGTCAGAGAAATCAAAATCGCATTTTGTATCTATGATTAATCGGTCTTTGTCGACTAGTGGGATCCTGTCCAGGTCGACAGGAGGCGAGAGAAACGGATTCTCCTCTCCTTCTGCTTGTTTAGACTTTGGCGCCATTTCTGCAACAATACCTGCAATAAACACAACGTTAGTACGGGCGACTGACTGTGGATGAGGGAAATGGAGTATGACGGAGGAGGAAGCGGTGAATTTCTCTAGTGTGATGGTTGAATAGCGAAAGTAAGGGGAATAACAATAGTTTTAATTAAACTGGGGTCAGTTGGGCACGGGAGACAGGCCAGCTGGATAACAGATAGTTTATCCAGTAATAAATGGCCAACGGATCATTTGAGGGTGAGATGGCAGGTGATGGTGACTGAGGTATACAGACGGGTGATGTGGCGGCTATCGATTGGAGGTAAAAGTAATAGTAAGGGGCTTTCCATGAGCGAATGGGGGGAAGGACTGACAGCAGTTATGGGACATGACCATTTCGGTAAAAGGTGGAAGGTGACGTCCAGAGGTGACAGAGGTTTGTCAAATAGTAGAGGATGATGGGACTCGGGGCCATTAGATCTCTGCCACGTATAACAAGGGACCCTCCAGAGGAAGAATACCATTCCGGACCCCCCCCCCCC
>ML782854.1:475897-513872 GCA_009831015.1 Picea engelmannii | reverse complement strand
ATGATCTGTCCACCGTAGATCTAGGCGCGATCATCTGTACCATTGATACATAATCGGAGCATAAGTGAGGGCATGGACAAAACATGCACCTAAAAACTTTGGATAAATGCTTTTCCATGGGTTTTCTCCAAACTTTTAATGGCTACACCACCAAGGGGTTAGTCGAGCAACATTTAGGTATCCAAATCATGGTGCATCATTAATCATCAAAACTGGTTCTTATTGAAATGAAGCAACAATGCAACTAACATATATCCTAACCTAGTTTCCTATGATAGTTAACCCAGATTAGACTGTTGGGTTAAGAATTCACTCTACCTTGGGGCTATCTAACCAGGATTAGACAGTCTGACCAGATTTATTCACTAATCTAACCTAGACACTTTGGCTAAGATTAAACTGTTTAGCCAAACTCATTCACTACCCTATCAACATCAATTTAAAAAGAACTTGGCCATGCTTGAAAGGTATGGACCAAGTTACTATTATTGAATGGGGCTTTTATTGAAATTCTTTTATGCCCTCTTTTTTCCTTTCTTTCTTTTTTTTTCTTTTGTTTCTTTTTTCTTTTTCTTTTCTTTTATTTTTCTTTTTCTTTATTTTTTCTTTTTCTTTCTTTTTTATTTTTGTTTCTTTTTCAAATTATTTGCAGAATGAAAAATAATTTGTCAACAAAAACACTAGAGACAGATAATATCCCAGTCACCAGTTGATCCTAAAACTTATAGGGTGATAACAACGGCTCCACCTGGGGATGGTACTTGCCCTGTGAAGTGCCAAGAATCCTGGTTCCTGCCATTCTAAAAACTTCTGCCTAGTAGCCTTTGTTGATTTATTGTCTTTATTCTAAAAAATGGTGATGCCAACCACCCCTCAGCGGGCAGTCACGCTCACCAGGACCTTCAACAACACGGCCTGAAGAGTCAAAGCTCTTCCTACTCCCTCGGGAGTACTTTACCCATAGAATCCTCCTCGGCAATCTGCCCTTCTTCGCAAATCGGGAAATCGGCGTTCGCGCTATTGCGAACCCGATGTGCACTTCCCGTGCAACCCAAACCTCCGAACCCCGATCCCCGATGTCAACGGTCAATGCTTTGTTTTGTCGGGGATTTCCCTATCGGGAAATCGGCATATGAAAGGTCGTGACCCTCTCACCCTTCAAAACCTCGAATGCCGATACGTGATACCACGTGTTATATCCCACACCGTCTCCGTGGGACCCATCGCGACTCGTGACCTCGCGATTCCTCAATACTCCCGTCGACTTCGAAAACACCGAAGTGCCGAGTCCCGACTCCTCAGGATCTCGTGCCACCTGTCCTTCCAACGATGAATGGCTCTGATTAAATTGAGAAATTGCAACTCACGATTCGACATGCATGAAATGCTTGCACTCGCCAACCCTGATATGCCGATATGCAAATGGCAACCGGACTCCTCCGGGCGTCCGCGAGTTAACTCCCTCGCAACTCCTCCGTGATCTGATGGTCTGCGTGGTTTCGAAGATCTACTCGACGATCTTCAAGTCATCGATTCTCTTCCTCTTGGAGAGCTCTCCGCTCCACCACCTTCCTTCTGTAAGGACTTCACTGACGCCTGCTCCCTCCGAGAAGCAAAGGCGCTATCCCTCTTGAGCTTCTGTAATTCTGACTCCTTTAGAGATCTTTTTGAACATGCTCCCTGTGCTCGACTTCGACCTTCACCAACCCTCAACAGTCCTAAAGATTTCCCGGTTCTGTGCACTCACAGTCACAGCAATCCCGGCCTTTCCCTTCTCAGACTTGCTACTGAGAATTCAATCCGACCTGCACTTCTCCTGCACGGCTCGAATAACACAAATCAACTCCGGGTTGAACGAGAATGAGTATTTAACTGTAGAGCCTCCTCAACGCACTCTATGCGGAGGAATTCGACTGCACTCTATGCAGGAATCTCCTGGCTCAAACAGAGAAACAATTGAAACTCATTCACTTCATTCCCTCATGTTTCGAACCTGATATGTAATCACATATGCAGCATAAAGAAGATAAGCATAAAAAGAAGCAAACATGCAAAGGCACAATATCAACAACACACAGAGATCAAACACATCCATGGAACTAAATCAAAGTCTTTCTTATTAATTCAATATCTGTACATGGAAGTTCTCCACAAATTCTTTTCTTTGCTCCTCTCTATGCTAATACTGAATAATCTAATGCTCTTTTCTACAATGATACAAGGGGGGGTGTCTATACTCCGTTTTCCCTCTCAAAAGTAAAACCTGTCTAATCTACAGTTAACTCCTATCTACCAGCATTAAAACTATTAAATGCCTTCTTATCTATATTAAAATACAAATGCGCCTGGCTTTGAATTCCTTCCTTCAAACGACGGTGCAACGATCTTTTCAAAGTAATTCAAAAATGTATGCGCTGGTGTTGTCCAGCTGTTCTCCTCTTTCCTCCACGCTGGCTCGCTTGGTTAAGTCGTAGATGCTCCTGCATCAAATGGGGAGAACAATGGTCAACAAGTTAGGGCCTTCTCTTTGGGCTTCAACCAACTGACTAATGTTCTTCACTCAGAAGATGCAGGCGAAAAATAAAAATAAAAATGGTATGTACAATGGAAAGTGAAAACTCGAATCTCTACTGAGGTGGCACATAATGTTTCATCATTCTGCCATTTACTGGTCATCCTGACAGATCTGTCCCATTAGCGTTGTTTAACAAGAAAGCATCGTTTCCCTTGAAAGCTTGGATCATGTATGGTCCTCTCCACAGACTGTCAAATTTTCCATGTTTTCCCTTGTCTTCATTTCTGGCATCCCATCTCAGCACCAAATCTCCTAGCTCAAAATCATCTTCCTTGGTTCTTTTGTCAAAGATCTTCTTGATGTTTTCTTGGATTACCTGAGTCTTCTTGAAAACTTCTTCTCTAGATTGTTGTAAATGGATCATCTGGTTGATCCTTCTCTGTGAGTCATTTGGCTCGGCTTGTACATCTTGAAGCAACTTCATGACAGGAGCTCCTAAAGAAGTGGGGAAAACTACCTCTGTGCCATAGACTAGCTGGTATGGTGACATACCGATTGATCTTTTGGTAGTCAGTCTGTCAGCCCATAATGTGAACACCAACTTGTTATGCCACGATTTCTTGTTTTCCTGCAACATTTTCTTGATAATATTTACCAAGGTTTTGTTTGAAGATTCTGCCAGCCCATTAACCTGAGGGTAGTAAGCTGTGGAATGCCCCAAACTAATGTGATACTGGTTGCAGAAATCTATTATCTTCTTCACCCGAAAAGCAGTTGCATTATCATTTATAATCTTTCTAGGACATCCAAAGTGAGACAAAATATTATTTTCAAGGAATTTGATAATAACAGAGTTAGTGGCTTGCCTGCTTGGTACTGCTTCGATCCATTTGGTAAAATAATCGATGGCAGTGAGAATCCACCTGTGCTAGCCTGAAGAAGGGGGGTGTATTTCTCCAATGAAGTCCAGTCCCCATTATTGGAAAGGGGCTTCAACTGAGATCGGTTTCAGGGGGAGAGGAAGGAGTTTCCTTTTGCCTTCAAACAACTGACATTGATGACATGTAGTCACTTTATGATGTACATCGGTGAATAGGGTGGGCCAATAGAATCTAGCTCTGAGTATTTTGTTGGTTGTGACCTTCCAGTTTAAATGGCCACCACATTCTCCTGCATGAAATTCTTGTAACACATTGTCAGCTTCATCTTTCAATAAACAATTTAACAGAATGCCTCCAGGATCTTTCCAATACAAATTGCCTTCTAGAATACAGAATTTTAAGGATTTCAACATTAAAAATCTAGCTTTAGTCTTAGTCAAACCAGGGGGAGCTTGTAAATTTTGCAAAACAAATATAAGGTCTGCGTACCATGGAGAGTTGATAAATACCTCTCTCACGCTTGGAGTCGCCATCTCGCCCTGTTCATCTACTTTAGCTAAAAAATTAATGTCAAGAGCATGGAAATTTGATTCAGCCATTAATTTTGCTAGGCCTTGACCCTTGATTAGTTTTGTAGGCTTAATCTCTATATCGTATTCTAAAATGACAGCAATCCATTTTCCCCTTCTTCCATCAGGGTTGTCTTGGGTCAAAATGTCTTTTACTACTGCATTCAGAGCATAAGCTATGGTGTGGGAGTGAAGAATGTAGACTCTAAAGTCTTTTATGGCTTTTACCAAGGAAAAAGATTGTTTCTCCATTATCTTGTAATTCAGAGTAGCATCTCTTAACGCTTTACTAAAGAAAGCTATGGGTTGTTCATACCCTTCACTATTCTTTTGCAGTAACACTGCTGCTATAGTATGTTCGGAAGTGAAAGAAAAAAGATAGAAATCCTTAGTAAAATCGGGACTGATCAAAATTGGGGCTTCTATGAGTGCTCGTTTGACTTGTTCGAAAGACTGTCTGGACTCGGAGTCCCATTTTATTTTTACATCCTTTTTTAGCATATTTGTAATGTTTCTAAGGAGCTCGATGAGATTGGGAATGAATCTTTGTAGAAAGTTTATTCTCTCGATAAAAGACTGTATCTCTTTAAGGTTTCTTGGGTGTTCTAATTTTTGTATGGCCTCGATTCTGCTGGGGTCAATTTTGATTCCATCCTTGGAGATGATGTGCCCTAGCAGTTTGCCTTCCTGTAGTCCAAAAAGGATTTTCTTAGGATTTAAAGAAATCCCAAACCTTCTACATTTCTCTAAGACTCGTCTGAGGTGTCACAGGTGTTCATCATCATATCAGGAAAACACAATTACATCATCTAAATAGACGACAATAAACTTACCCGATTCTTGCATGAAGGCGATATGCATCGCCCTCTGGAATGTGGCTCCTCCGTTCATCAGACCAAAAGGCATTTTCACATACATGAAAGTTCCCCATGGTGTGGTGAACGCAATTTTTTCTTGGTCATCCGGGTGAACTAGGACCTGATTGTAACCCGAGAAACCGTCCAACAAAGATATTCGGCTGGATCCAACTACCCTTTGAAGGATGTGATCCATTTTCGACACGGGGTAATTATCCTTCAAGGAGACCTTATTCAGATTTCAAAAATCTATGCAAAGTCTGATTTCCCCAGATTTCTTACGTGTAGGGACCAAATTAGAGACCCATTTGGAAAAACGCAACGGGACTATGATATTGGCATCGTACATTTTTTTGATTTCCTTTTCTATCAGAGGGAGCAACTTGGGATTTATCCTCCTAAGTTTCTATCTGAACGGTTTCTGGTCTTCCTTTATTGGAATCCTGTGTTGTATGATGCTGGTATCATAACCTTTCAAATCCTCATATCCCTAGGCAAAGACATCTGAATATTCTTTGAACAACTCAATGTATTTGAGTTTTTTCTCTGGGGGTAATGATTTAGACAGTTTGACTATCCTAGGTTTCTCTTCAGTCCCTATATTACAGTCTTCTACCTCTTGTCCATTGGCTTCGATTTTTGGTTTTTTGGCTACATCGTTAAAATCAAATAAGTCCTCTAAAGGAACTAGACCCCTAGGCAAAACATTGCTTTTCAAATGTAAAACATCGGCCTCCATATCATCATCTCCTAATTCTCCTGAATCTATGCTATTTACACTATCAATTTCAAAATATGATCTATTTACGTTTTCATCTTCGTTCTCTAAATCTATATTTGTACATTGAAAGTTGTTTTTACACTGCAGAAAGTCCTAGATTTGATCATCATTACCAAACACTTGTCAGTACCTGATATTGTCAAGAAATGTTGGTTTTCATTTTACCTCCACCGTGTATGGGCGAGTCGAGCGAAAATAAATCTTACACGTGGCTGCTGACGTAGCCAATCCGTTCGCCAAAATGTTTTGTCCCCTCGACATTAAATGCAAGTCAACTTCAGTGAAACATCTAAGGGCATCAATAACGACATTCCTATAAGCTCTAAGACGTGGGTGTTTCGCAGCGTACTCACCTTTGATTTGCTTGATTATCAACTCAGAATCACCTCTTACCATAATCTGTTTAGCACCATCTCTTTTCAAAATCTTCAGACCAAGCATCAAGGCTTCATACTCGGAAATATTGTTAGTGCATTGGAAATTTAATTTGTAGGAATGGTTTTCTGAATACCTGTTTCTGTGGTTATGCAACCAGACTCCTGCTCCAGCTCCTTCTTTGCTTACTGCTCCATCAAAATCCATGCTCCAGAAATCTGCCGGTAACTCTTCAGTTATCACGTTTTTCATCCTTGCTACCTCAATGATTTCTTGGCTTTCGTCCGGACTAGATGTATCTTCTCCCAGTTGAGTGTATTTCTCTCCCGTGTTGCCATCGTTGTACAAGTAAAAGAATCCAAGTCAGAATGGGTGGAGTAAAGAGGGTAGTTGTGCAGTTTTTCTTGGCTACTGACCATGTATTTCATCAATGTTTCTCTGTATAGCCTTCTTTGTTGCCCGAAAACTGGTATTGTGGCATAAGACATATCTAGCTGCAGGGTACCTCTCAACTTAGCCCCCCAAGACCGGGATAACAACATTCCATACTTCAGAGGGATGTCTGCAACTACCACATCCATTACCATGCTCTTTGCAGGAATCTGAACCAAGGTGATACATAGGTCCTTGATCAGACCAATACATCTAACTTTACTGGAGTCAAATGAATGTAGATCTTTATAAGGTCTGGTGACCATCACTGCTTTAGGCATCAGATTGTGGGAAGCACCCAAATCTAGCATAGCGTTATGCAAGATCAAGTCATGTATGTTTAAACTGATGTAAAAAGGAGCGACATCACCATTATCGTCTCGGCCATCTACTTCAGGTCCGAACAAAAGTTTAGGTTGATCATCTGTAAGGTTCACAGTATCTGAATGGTTTGTTGATCCAATGGTTAAGGCCTTTGTGCCTATGTCAGGTTCAATGGTCAGTGCTTTGATCACCTGTGAACGATAAACGTCTTTGTTCATCAACTCAGAAAGTGGAATGGGAATTTTTACTTTGGCTAATTCCCCCTCAAGGCTAAAAGGTGTAGGAGCTCTACCTTGGCTCATCAATTCTGGTTTGTCCACCACACTCTTCTGGCCAGAAGTACTTGGTGGATTAACAGGTGAAACCTCGGGCTGTGACTATCTTTTCAGAATAGTAAGTTTTTTCTTCACAGGAACTTCGGCAGTACTCTTTTCAGGAATCTTCTCGACAGATGGTTCAGTGGTTTTCTTGGTTTCGACTACCTCCTTTGTTTCAATCGTCTTTTTTGGGGAAATCCCTTCGGTCTTTTTACTCCGTAGATTATACTGCCAGTGCACCTCCAAAATGGCATTTTCGAATGCCTATTGTTCTACATCTTTAGCTTCTTCACTTACTTTTGTTTGATTGAGAAGAAAAAGTTCTTGCTCTTCTTGGGTAAGGAAAATAGCTTCATTATCGTGAATGCCCATGAGATTTATGTGAGTATCCTCCAATTCCTCAATCACTTCCTCCCCTTCATCAACATAATTTCTTGTAGGGGAGCTCTGATCTACTGATCTGGACCCCTCTGCTCTCTTTGATCCCTAGGATATCTCTGTTTGATTTGAGGAGGGTTTCTCCTAAAGTTAGGGTTCCGAGCTTGAGGAGCTGGTGGGTTTTCTCTCGGAGGATTTCCGTCTGACATAGTAAGTCTTTCCATCATTCTTTCCGTTTCTCTAGCCAAAGAATCCAATTTGGAATCTGAGGTTGATGTGGAAGGTTCTTCTTTAATTGTGACTCTCCTCTCTGACCTCTGACGTGCCATTTTTTCCAACAAATTGGCCTCCACATTTATAGCACTTTTCAGCATGTCTTCCAGGGTGGTAGAATTTCTTTCCCTTAGTTGGTATGACATGTCAGATTCAAAACCATCAGGGAATTTTATCAATGCCAGACCCTGTGGAGGTTTGATTTCAGTCAGGATTGCATTGTACAGGTTATTGAAACAAGTGCAGTAATCTTGCACTATCTCACCTTGATTTCTTCTGATATTTTCGTATTCTGACAAAATCTGCAGAGGGTTTTTATTTACCTCCCATCTGTCTAGAAAACTCCTTTGGAATGCGGTAAGGTCAAGGACTGAGGCAGCATGCAACCCTTTGTACCATTTTTTAACGTCACCTGTCAAACTTTGGGCAAACAATCTCATTTGAACGTCAGCTTCATCTACTTCATGTAGATCATAATAATCATTCATTTTATCTACGTGTTGTTGTGCGCTCAAAGGTTCGATTGCATCGAACTGTGTAAGTCTCATTTGATAGTCTTGGGGCGTGGTATGAAGAGGCACAACCAACACCAAGGGAGCATATCGAGCTGCCATGATGTGTGGAGGAGGTGGGATAACAGACTGGATGACCGGTGAGGTGGTGACCAAAGACAAGGACACAAAGGGACTGGATAGTACAGAGGGAGTGATTTGTGGTTTAGCAGTGGGAGACATAACTTCAGGGGTTCGGGGTTGTAAAATGGTTGGGTCAAAAATGATTCCAGTCACAAAACTATCGGACCATGTTCTGAAAAGGATTTGTTGTGGAAAGGTATCAAGGTCAAGGTTTTGAAAGGTAATGGGTTCCCCTGAAAAGGATAGGGACTTATGCAAGGGAGTATGACTCACTGGGGTTTCAACTAAGGTTTTTTTCCTGAGTAACTGTTCTGGGTTATCTGTCACTATCGCAGGTTCTGAGTCTAGATGAGATTGAGTATAAACTTTCTTAGGAGCCAGATTTCTTTTTGATTTTTTTATATATATGCTTTTTAGTTTTATGAGTCCGAACATAATATGTACAAATTTCAATCAACCTATAAACATTACTTTCTTCTCAAATTTGCAATATTCCAAGAACAAACTTTCTTTTTAGGGAAAATAAAACGTGAAATTTATAAATTTTAAGTTCTTTCCCCAGTGGAGTCGCCACTATGTTAGCACTTGGTAAATTTCCTAGAGGTTGACAACAGAATAAATCTACTAAGGTAAATTATCCAACCACTTTTGAAGCTGGGATCTAGCCCTTCCAACTTCAGAGAGGGATCTCTCTATATGATTTAGCTAGGTTTCCAATTTTAAATATTAGGCTAGGTAAAGAAATAGGTCGGTTTTGTTGTCAAAGTGTTTTTTCAAATTAGTTGATACAGTCTACACATCCATTGGGCTATGGGGTCTGTGTTTTAATAAAGTATGAAATCTGAACCAGAAACACAAAGGAAAATATTTCACAGGGCGAGATAATATAATCACTGGATTCTTTAATAGCATAAATGATGAATAGTAGAAAAGATGAGAAAGATAATTTCAACAAAGAAGTAGTTAAGAATTTCTTTATTGAAAACACCAGAAGATAAAACACTAAAATCTTTCGAGTCAGAAACAGGGTATACGAGATAAATCCTACAACATTCGTTACTCTTAAAGATTAGATTTAGAAAACAGTATGATAACAAAGCGAGAATAACATTCAACTTATAGAGAAAAGATCACCAGTGAATACACGCAAGAATCCTGTAAAAGTGCTCCTTTTTATTAATGGAATATCTCTTCAAAAATATTACAGTCTGATAGCGTCAGGGTGTGAAGATCAACAACCCTCAATAATTCGAAAGGTGAAGTATTTATAACTCAAATTACAAACCTTCCTGTCATAAATGACCAGGATGTGCTAAATCTATTTTTAGCCTAACTAATTTAACAAATTTCCTAAATCTAGGAACTGCTTGATGACATGGTGTAACTGCAAGCTGATTTCTTGGTGGGCCGTTGATGAAGCCTCTGCATGACCTCATCTGACTGGAAAAAAGACTGGACTGGGACAACTCATCCACTAATCGATCATATCACAAAGTCCCTCCCATCTAAGATGACTGGGCACATTGACTTTGAGCAGCCTTCGATACACTTCGTCCATCTCTGTGTACTTGGTGAATGTAGTCTTGGTGAGGAAGATGTATCGAATCTCATGTTGGATACTGATGTCCCACTGAAGGGCATCTAGGAATGCCTTGCCCGTGATGCTCCCTTAAATCCCTGCAAACTTTGAACTGTCCTTAGACACATCAGCGAATCTCTTCTTGTAATCTGGAAGCGTCATCAATTTATCATTAATTACCTTCAGACCAGGTAGACCTTTCTTCTGGAGAGCCTCAATCTTACTAAAGAATCTTTGTACCCCTAGGTCCATGGCCTGAACCTTTTCTTCCAGCTGAAGCATTAGTCCTCTCTTTTTCAAAACTCTTTTGACCTCAAGGATGGTCTCTGTTCTGTCTTCAATCTTCAGCTCTTCCAGCTCTTCCCTGGTCTGAGAATTGAGAAACTTAATGATCTCATTTTCCTGTGTTGGCATGTCTCCCAATTTTACTCTGATCTTCTTAATGGCCCATTTTCTCCTTTGGACCAATTCATTCTACTCAAACATGATCTAGATCATGCACCATATCTCGTTCATGGACTTAGTGATGTCTGTCCATACACTCTCTTTCACCTCAGCTAAAGTGTTTCTTGCCACTGTTTGCTTCTGGAGCTGTTGTAGCTCTTGCTTGAGCTTCTCTGTTGCCTGCTTTTCCTTGGAGAGGCTGGTATGAAAGGAAGATTTGAGTTCCTGAAGGTTCTCAATTTCCTTTTTCAACCTGCTGATCTCTGTTTCCTACACGTTCATTTTTTCCATGGACTTAGCTAGGTCGGTTGTCTTCTCTTGGGATGTCAATGGAGTTGTGGATGGGAATTTTGTCACTGATGTTGTGCTCACTCCTGAAATTGGAATAGCACTCAATGGAATGACTTCCATTGGATTCAATTTCTCTTTCTCCTTTAATAGTTTCTCCATCTCAGCTTCCATTTCTTTAAGCTGTGCATTTTGCTCCATGAGCAGCTTGAGCATTTCATCCTTCTCGCCTTCTTTCTCTACTATCTCCTTCGCCTGTGAATCCTCTGTGGGTGGGAGTTTCAGTTGTTTCCTCAAGGATTCTATGTCAGCATTGTTCTTCTTTATCATTTCCTCAGCTTCTTTCACGTTTGAAGGATCGTAACCGATCTTGAGGACCAACTCCTCCAAAGTTTTGATCCTATGGTCCTTTGCAAAGGATGATATCTTTTCCATCTTTAATTGTGTTTGAACATTGTTCAGGGACACCTGCAATTTGGACGCAGAAGTGGAATCATGCGCCAACGTGTAAAAGACCATTTCCCTGGTCTGCTTGTGCAGATCCATCTGATCGGCTGGGTGCACATCCTTCTTCTGGAATTCGAAGGTGGCCCTCTTGTAGTCAGTGATCACCTTTGGATATGGTACCTGTGCCTAGAGGAATTCCATATGCATTATTCCCTTCTCAGTGTCGAATGCCGATAGAAACCTATGTTGTGCATTCAACGTCTGCTTCCAGAACTGGGCACAAGTATTGCTTGTCAGCGTCTGGTTGCTTTTCTTGATTAGCTCATACTTCTCGAAGATACTCAGCTTTGGTCCCACCTTTCCTGGTTGGGTGATCAATCAAGGATTTGTATATTTTTTTGTCACTGCTGAGGTTATGGCGTTATGGAGCTCGAACCAAAGGGTGGCCTATCAACCTTGGTCGTTGTTGTAGATGGGGCTTCTTTTTCTCCAATCGGGCCAGGAACTGAAATTGTCTTGGGCCTCTTAGTATGCAGTTGGTTCTCTTCTAACGATACCTCTGTGACAGGTGGAGATAAATCTTGTCGAGGCCTTTTTTCCTTCGGGACCTGTGGCATTTTTGTTTGAGATATAGTGGTCGGGGAATCCTGCTGTTCTACTTCAATCAATGTGTTAGGCTCCCAGGCTGTCTGATTTGCGAACTTCTCAATTTCAGGCCTAGACACATGAACATAGGGGATTTTTTTGTTCTTCACCCTCATCTCTGAGATGATCCCACATGGATCATAATGCCATGGGAATCTCATGAAGAACTTCATTTCTCTCAACATCTTGTCTGCTTCTTCCCCATCGCCATAATTGTTACAGATGAAGGAGCCAATATGCCCCTTGATTCTAAGCAGCTACTTTTTCTTCAATGATACAAAATGGATATCATCTAAATTTATAATCTGCCTTATATATTCCAACGTGAAAATTCTGACAGGCAGGTACTTGGGCATCTTATACGGTGCCAACTCGCACCCGTATACTCTGATCTCGGTATAATTTTGATACAAGTACCAATCCCCGGTCTTTGTGTTGTCAGAGAGATGTAGGATCCTTTGAACTTCATCATTTATCCGAGGCTCGGGCCTGCCGCATAGCATGCTTACCACAGGGTGGTAGAATTGGTCGATGAACTCCTTGAAACTGAAATCAGTGGAGTTATGCTTGAGCAAGGAGGTCCATGTTGTGACTCCCTGAGGTCTACCATATCCATCCATCTTCTACATGGAAAAACTAAATTTATCTGCCTGGAAGAAGAAAAACAAGTATGCTAGTATTGATGAGTATCTGAACATGCCTTTCGTACCAAAATTCATGAACTATTCGTGAATATTGTCTGCCAAGAATGTGATGAAGTCAAACTGGGTGGTGGGCTTTTCGTCGGTAGAGAAGATGCATAGAAAACCCAGAATGGGTTCATCTACCCACTGATCAGAATAATATCCTAACAAAGCACAAAGGGATGAAATGACCCGGTTTCCCTTAGTGGAGAACATGGAAGACAGATAAGGAGGATTTGTAAAGGGAAATTGAGCGGATGGGGGAAGGAAGAGATCAAATATTTTATCTCTTTGGGGGAAGGTCATTTTCTAGTACAATTTTGTGAGAATTTCCAGGTTGAAGGGAGACGCAGAGTCGGCTCGGGGGATTTGCATCATCTGGTCTATGGATTCGGGCATGATGAGGAACAGTATTTCTTCGAACGAGGAGATGACGGTGCTTTGTTCGGGAATATAGTGGGCTTGACACTTGAGAGTGAACTTGAGAAAATGGTGGATCTGAGGGAAAAGGTAGAGGGGTAAATTGGACTCCCAGAGTCCAATTTCATCACTCTGGTCCAGGAAAACTTCCCTTAGCCATGACTGAAGGTCTGAGAAATCAAAATCGCATTTTGTATCTATGATTAATCGGTATTTGTCGACAAGTGGGATCCAGTCCAGGTGGACAGGAGGCGGGAGAAACAGATTCTCCTCTCCTTCTGCTTGTTTGTGCCATTTCTACAATAGTACCTGGAATAAACACAATGTTAGTGGGGGTGACTGACTTTGGATGAGGGCAACCGAATGTCATGAAGGAGTAAGTAGTGAATTTCTCTGGTGTGATGGTTGAATAACAAAAGTAAGGGGAATAATGGTAGTTTTAATTAAACCAGGGTCGATTGGGTGCGGGAGATAGGTCAGCTGGACAACGGAGAGGTTATCCAGTAATAAATGGCCAACGGATCATTTGAGGGTCAGATGGCGGGTGACGGTGATTGAGGGATACAGACAGGTGATGTGGCAGCTATCGATTGGAGGTAAAAGTCATAGTAAGGGGCTTGCCATGAGCGAATGGGGGGAAGGACTGACAACAGTTATGGGACATGACCATTTCGGGAAAAGGTGGAAGGTGACGTCCAGAGGTGACGTAGGTCTGTCAGATAGTAGATGATGACGGGACTCGGGGCCATTAGATCGCTACCACGTATAACAAGGGACCCGCCAGAGGAAGAATACCATTCCAGACCCCCCCCCCTCAGTTAAAAGAAGATCATCCGGGAGGGTCCAAAATCCATTTTGGGTCGTTGATCTGCGCGCCTGCTTCTGAGCCGCAGATCTCTACGCTCTATTTATCACTCATTCCGGACCCCCCCCCCTCCATTAAAGGCAGAACAGACGGGGGGGTCCGAAATCCAATATTGACCGTAGATTTGAGTGCTTTATCCTCGGCCGTCCAGATGTGTGCGAGTCTTATCATCGATTCCGGACCCCCCCGAGTTAAAAGAAGAACGGTCGGGGGGGTCCAGAATGATCTGTCCATCGTAGATCTGGGCGCGATGATCTGGACCATTGATACATGATCGGAGGATAAGTGAGGGAGCGGACAAAACATGCGCCTAAAAACTTTGGATAAATGATTTTCCATGGGTTTTCTCCAAACTTTTCATGGATGCACCACCAAGGGGTTAGTCGAGCAACATTTAGGTATCCAAATCATGGTGCACCATTAATCATCAAAACTGGTTCTTATTGAAATGAAGCAACAATGCAACTAACCTATATCCTAACCTAGTTTCCTATCATAGTTAACCCAGATTAGATTGTTGGGTTAAGAATTCACTCTACCTTGGGGCTATCTGACCAGGATTAGACAGTCTGACCAGATTTCTTCACTAATCTAACCTAGACACTTTGGCTAAGATTAAACTGTTTAGCCAAACTCATTCACTACCCTATCAACATCAATTTAAAAAGAACTTGTCCATGCTTGAAAGGTATGGACCAAGTTACTATTATTGCATGGGGTTTTTATTGAAATTCTTTTATGCCCTCTTTTTTCCTTTCTTTCTTTTGCTTTTCTTTTCTTTCTTTTTTCTTTTTCTTTTCTTTTATTTTTCTTTTTCTTTCTTTTTTCTTTTTCTTTCTTTTTCAAATTATTTGCAGAATGAAAAATAATTTGTCAACAAAAACACTAGAGACAGATAATATCCTAGTCACCAGTTGATCCTATAACTTATAGGGTGATAACAACGGCTCCACCTGGGGATGGTACTTGCCCTGTCAAGTGCCAAGAATCCTGGTTCCTTCCATTCTAAAAACTTCTGCCTAGTAGCCTTCGTTGATTTATTGGCTTTATTCTCAAAAATGGGGAGAACAGTGGTCAACAACTTAGGGCCTTCTCTTCGGGCTTCAACCAACTGACTAATGTTCTTCACTCAGAAGATGCAGGCGAAAAATAAAAATAAAAATGGTATGTACAATGGAAAGTGAAAACTCGAATCTCTATTGAGGTGGCACATAATGTTTCATCATTCTGCGATTTACAGGTCATCTTGATAGATCTGTCCCATTAGCGTTGTTTAACAAGAAAGCATCGTTTCCCTTGAAAGCTTGGATCATGTATGGTCCTCTCCATAGACTGTCAAATTTTCCATGTTTTCCCTTGTCTTCATTTCTGGCATCCCATCTCAGCACCAAATCTCCTGGCTCAAAATCATCTTCCTTGGTTCTTTTGTCAAAGATCTTCTTGATGTTTTCTTAGATTACCTGAGTCTTCTTGAAAACTTCTTCTCTAGATTGTTGTAAATGGATCATCTGGTTGATCCTTCTCTGTGAGTCATTTGGCTCGGCTTGTACATCTTGAAGCAACTTCATGATAGGGGATCCTAAAGAAGTGGGGAAAACTACCTCTGTGCCATAGACTAGCTGGTATGGTGACATACCGATTGATCTTTTGGTAGTCAGTCTGTCAACCCATAATGCGAACACCAACTTGTTATGCCACGATTTCTTGTTTTCCTGTAACGTTTTCTTGATGATATTTACCAAGGTTTTGTTTGAGGATTCTGCCATCCCATTGCCCCGAGGGTAGTAAGTTGTGGAATGCCCCAAACCAATGTGATACTGGTTGCAGAAATCTATTATCTTCTTCACTCGAAAAGCAGTTGGATTATCAGTTATAATCTTTCTAGGACATCCAAAGTGAGACAAAATATTATTTTCAAGGAATTTGATAATAACAGAGTTAGTGGCTTGCCTGCTTGGTACTGCTTCGATCCATTTGGTAAAATAATTAGTGGCAGTGAGAATCCACCTGTGCTAGCCTGAAGAAGGGGGGTGTATTTCTCCAATGAAGTCCAGTCCCCATTATTGGAAAGGGGCTTCAACTGAGAGCGGTTTCAGTGGGAGAGGAAGGAGTTTCCTTTTGCCTTGAAACAACTGACATTGATGACATGTAGTCACTTTATGATGTACATCGGCGAATAGGGTGGGCCAATAGAATCCAGCTCTGAGTATTTTGTTGGTTGTGACCTTCCAGTTTAAATGGCCACCACATTCTCCTACATGAAATTCTTGTAACACGTTGTCAGCTTCATCTTTCAATAAACAATTTAACAGAATGCCTCCAGGATCTTTCTAATACAAATTTCCTTCTAGAATACAGAATTTTAAGGCTTTCAACATTAAAAATCTAGCTTTAGTCTTAGTCAAACCAGGGGGAGCTTGTAAATTTTGGAAAACGAATATAAGGTCTGCGTACCATGGAGAGTTGAGAAATACCTCTCTCACGCTTGGAGTCACCATCTCACCCTGTTCATCTGCTGCAGCTAAAAAATTAATGTCAAGAGCATGGAAATTTGATTCAGCCATTAATTTTTCTAGGCCTTGACCCTTGATTAGTTTTGTAGGCTTAATCTCTATATCGTATTCTAAAATGACAGCAATCCATTTTCCCCTTCTTCCATCAGGGTTGTCCTGGGTCAAAATGTCTTTTACTACCGCATTCGAAACATAAGCTATGGTGTGGGAGTGAAGAATGTAGACTCTAAAGTCTTTTATGGCTTTTACCAATGCAAAAGCTTGTTTCTCCATTATCTTGTAATTCAGAGCAGCGTCTCTTAACGCTTTACTAAAGAAAGCTATGAGTTGTTCATACCCTTCATTGTTCTTTTGCCGTAACACCGCTGCTATAGTATGTTCGGAAGCGAAAGAAAAAAGATAGAAATCCTTAGTAAAATCAGGACTGATCAAAACAGGGGCTTCTGTGAGTGCTCGTTTGACTTGTTCGAAAGACTGTCTGGACTCGGAGTCCCATTTTATTTTTACATCCTTTTTTAGCATATTTGTAATGTTTCTAAGGAGCTCGGCCAGATTGGGAATGAATCTTTGTAGAAAGTTTATTCTCCCGATAAAAGACTGTAGCTCTTTAAGGTTTCTTGGGTGTTCTAATTTTTGTATGGCCTTTATTCTACTGGGGTCAATTTTGATTCCGTCCTTGGAGATGATGTGCCCTAGCAGTTTGCCTTCCTCTAGTCCAAAAAGGATTTTCTTAGGATTTAAAGAAATCCCAAACCTTCTACATTTCTCGAAGACTCTTCTGAGGTGTCGCAGGTGTTCGTCATCAGATCGGGAAAACACAGTTACATCATCTAAATATACAACAATAAACTTACCCGATTCTTCCACGAAGGCGATATCCATCGCCCTCTGGTATGTGGCTCTTGCGTTCATCAGACCAAAAGGCATTTTCACATACATGAAAGTGCCCCATGGTGTGGTGAAGGCTATTTTTTCTTGGTGATCCGGGTGAACTAGGACCTGATTGTAACCCGAGAAACCGTCCAACAAAGATATTCGGCTGGATCCGACTACCCTTTGAAGGATGTGATCCATTTTCGGCAACGGGTAATTATCCTTCAGGGAGACCTTATTCAAATTTCAAAAATCTATGCAAAGTCTGACTTTCCCAAATTTCTTACGTGTAGGGACCAAATTAGAGACCCATTTGGAAAAACGCAACGGGACTATGATTTTGGCATCGTACATTTTTTTTTATTTCCTTTTCTATCAGAGGGAGCAACTTGGGATTTATCCTCCTAAGTTTCTGTCTGAATGGTTTTTGGCCTTCCTTTATTGGAATCCTGTGTTGTATGATGCTGGTATCATAAGCTTTCAAATCCTCATATCCCCAAGCAAAGACATCTGAATATTCTTTGAACAACTCAATGTATTTGATTTTTTTCTTTGGGGGTAATGATTTAGACAGTTTGACTATCCTGGGTTTCTCTTCAGTCCCTATATTAAAGTCTTCTACCTCTTGTCCATTGGCTTCGATTTTCGTTTTTTTGGCTACGTCGTTAAAATCAAACAAGTCATCTAAAGGAACTAGACCCCTAGGCAAAACATTACTTTTCAACTGTAAAACATCAGCCTCCATCTCATCATCGCCTAATTCTCCTGAATCTATGCTATTTACACTATCAATTTCAAAATCTGATCTATTTACATTTTCATCTTCGTTCTCTAAATCTATATTTGTACATTCAAAGTCGTTTTTACACTACAGAAATTCCTCGATTTGATCATCATTACCAAACACTTGCCCGTACCTGATATTGTCGGGAACGGTTGGTCTTCATTTTACCTCCACCGTGTATGGGCGAGTCGAGCATAAAGGAATCTTACACGTGGCTGCTGACGTAGCCAATCCATCCGCCAAAATGTTTTGTCCCATCGGCATTACCTGCAAGTCAACTTCAGTGAAACATCTAAGGGCATCAAGAACGACATTCCTATAAGGTCTAAGACATGGGTGTTTCATAGCGTACTCACCTTTGATATGCTTGATTATCAACTCAGAATCACCTCTTACCATAATCTGTTTAGCACCAACTCTTTTCAAAAGCTTCAGACCAAGCATCAAGGCTTCATACTTGGCAATATTGTTAGTGCATTGGAAATTTGATTTGTAGGAATGGTTTTCTAAATACTTGTTTCTGTGGTTATGCAGCCAGACTCCTGCTCCAGCTCCTTCTTTGCTTACTGCTCCATCAAGATCCATGCTCCAGAAATCTGCCGGTAACTCTTCAGTTATCACGTTTTTCATCCTTGCTACCTCAATGATTTCTTGGCCTTCGTCCAGACTAGATGTATCTTCTCCCAGTTGAGTGTCTTGCTCTCCTATGTTACCATCATTGTACAAGATAAAAGAATCCAAATCAGAATGGGTGGAGTAAAGAGGGTAGTTGTGCAGTTTTTCTTGGCTACTGACCATGCATTTCATTAATGTTTCTCTGTATAGCCTTCTTTGTTGCCCGAAAACTGTGATTGTGGCATAAGACATATCTAGCTATAGGGTACCTCTCAACTTAGCCCCCCAAGATCGGGATAGCAACATTCCATACCTCGGAGGGATGTCTGCAATTACCACATCCATTACCATACTCTTTGCAGAAATCTGAACCAAGGTGATACATAGGTCCTTGATCAGACCAATACATCTAACTTTACTGGAGTTAAATGAATGTAGATCTTTATAAGGTCTGGTGACCTCCAGTCGCAGTTTCTCCATCACTGCTTTAGGCATCAGATTGTGGGAAGCACCCGAATCCAGCATAGCGTTATGCAAGATCAAGTCATGTATGTTTAGACTGATGTAAAAAGGAGCGACATCACCATTATCATCTCGTCCATCTACTTCAGGTCCGAACAGAAGTTCAGGTTGATCATCTGTAAGGTTCACGGTATCTAAATGGTTTGTTGATCCAATGGTTAAGGCCTTTGTGCCTATGTCAGGTTCAATGGTCAGTGCTTTGATCACCTGTGAACGATAAACGTCTTTGTTCATCAAATCAGAAAGTGGAATGGGAATTTTTACTTTGGCTAATTCCCCCTCAAGGTTGAAAGGTGTAGGAGCTCTTCCTTGGCTCATCAATTATGGTTTGTCCACCACACTCTTCTGGCCAGAAGTACTTGGCGTATGAACAGGTGAAACCTCAAGCAATGACGATCTTTTCAGAATAGTAAGGTTTTTCTTCGCAGGAACTTCAACAGTACTCTTTTCAGGAATCTTCTCGGTAGATGGTTCAGTGGTTTTCATGGTTTCGACTACTTTCTTTGTTTCAATCTTCTTTTTTGGGGAACTCCCTTCTGTCTTTTTACTCCGCAGATTATACTGCCGGTGTACCTCCAAAATGGCATTTTCGAATGCCTGTTGTTATGCATCTTCAGCTTCTTCACTTACTTTTGTTTGATTGAGAAGAAAAAGTTCTTGCTCTTCTTGGGTAAGGAAAATAGCTTCGTTATCGTGAATGCCCATGAGATTTATGTGAGTATCCTCCAATTCCTCAATCACTTCCTCCCCTTCATCAACATAATTTTCTTGTAGGGGAGTTCTAATCTGCTGATCTGGACCCCTCTGCTCTCTTTGATCCCTAGGATATCTCTGTTTGATTTGAGGAGGGTTTCTCCTAAAGTTAGGGTTCCGAACCTGAGGAGCTAGTGGGTTTTCTCTTGGAGTATTTCTATCTGACATAGTAAGTCTTTCCATCATTCTTTCCATTGCTCTGGCCAAAGAATCCAATTTGGAATCTGAGGTTGATGTGGAAGGTTCTTCTTTAATTGTGACTCTCCTCTCTAGCCTCTGACGTGCCCTTTTTGCCAACAAATTGGCCTCCACACTTATAGCACTTTTCTGCATGTCTTCCCGGGTGGTATAATTTCTTTCCCTTAGTTGGTATGACATGTCAGCGTCAAAACCATCAGGGAATTTTATCAATTCCAAACCCTGCGGAGGTTTGATTTCATCCGGGATTGCATTGTACAGGTTATTGAAATGAGTGCAGTAATCTTGCACTATCTCACCTTGATTTCTTCTGATATTTTCGTATTCTGACAAAATTTGCAGAGGGTATTTCTTTACCTCCCATCTGTCTAGAAAACTCCTTTGGAATGCGGCAAGGTCAAGGACTGAGGCGGCACGCAACCCTTTGTACTATTTTTTAACGTCACCTGTCAAACTTTGGGAAAACAATATCATTTGAACGTCAGCTTCATCTATTTCATGTAGATCATAATAATCATTCATTTTATCTACGTGTTGTTGTGCGCTCAAAGGTCTAGTTGCATCGAACTGTGGAAGTCTCATTCGATAATCTTGGGGCATGGCATGAAGAGGCACATCCAACACCAAGGGAGCATATCGAGCTGCCATGATGTGTGGAGGAGGTGGGATAATAGAATGGATGACCGGTGAGGTGGTGACCGAAGACGAGGAAACGGAGGGACTGGATAGCACTGAGGGAGTGATTTGCGGTTTAGTAATGGGAGACAGAACTTCAGGGGTTCATGGTTGTAAAATGGTTGGGTCGAGAATGATTCTAGTCACAAAACTATCGGACCGTGTTCTAAATAGGCTTTGTTGTGGAAAGGTATGAAGGTCAGGGTTTTGAAAGGTAATGGATTCCCCTGAAAAGGAAAGGGACTTATGAAAGGGAGTATGACTCGCTGGGATTTCAACTATGGTATTTTTCCTGAGTAACTGTTTTGGGTTATCTGTCACTATCGCAGGTTCTGGGTCTGGATGAGATCGAGTATAAACTTTCTTAGGAGCCAGATTTCTTTTTGATTTTTTTATATATATGCTTTTTAGTTTTATGAGTCCGAAAATAATATGTACAAATTTCAATCAACTTATAAACATTACTTTCTTCTCAAATTTCCAATATTCCAGGAACAAACTTTCTTTTTAGGGAAAAGAAAACGTGAAATTTATAAATTTTAAGTTCTCTCCCCAGTGGAGTCGCCACTATGTTAGCACTTGGTAAATTTCCTATAGGTTGACAGCAGAATAAATCTACTAAGGTAAATTATCCAACCACTTTTGAAGCTGGGATCTAGCCCTTCCAACTTCAGAGAGGGATCTCTCTATATGATTTAGCTATGTTTCCAATTTTAAATATTAGGCTAGGTAAAGAAATAGGTTGGTTTTGTTGTCAAAGTGTTTTTTCAAATTGGTTGAGACAGTCTACACATCCATTGGTCTATGGGGTATGTGTTTTAATAAAGTATGAAATCCGAACCAGAAACGCAAAGGAAAAGCTTTCACAGGGCGAGATAATATAATCACTGGATTCTTTAATAGTATAAATGATGAATAGTAGAAAATATGAGAAAGATAATTTCAACAAAGAAGCAGTTAAGAATTTCTTTATTGAAAACACCAGAAGATAAAACACTAAAATCTTTCGAGTCAGAAACAGGGTATACGAGATAAATCCTACAACATTCGTTACTCTTAAAGATTAGATTTAGAAAACAGTATGATAACAAAGCGAGAATAACATTCAACTTAGAGAGAAAACATCACCAGTGAATACACGCAAGAATCCTGTAAAAGTGCCTCCAATTTATTAATGGAAGATCTCTTCAAAAATATTACAGTCTGATAGCGTCAGGGTGTGAAGATCAACAACCCTCAATACTTCGAAAGGTGAAGTATTTATAACTCAAATTACAAGTGTTCCTGTCATAAATGACTAGGACGTGCTAAATCTATTTTTAGCCTAACTAATTTAACAAATTTCCTAAATCTAGGAACTGCTTGATGACATGGTGTAACTGCACGCTGATTTCTGGGTGGGCCGTTGATGAAGCCTCTGCACGACCTCATATGACTAGATGACTGGACTGGGACAACTAATCTGCTAATCAATCAGATCACAGGGTTCCTCCCATCTAAGATGATTGCGCACGTTGACTTTGAGCAGCCTTCGATACACTTCGTCCATCTCAGTGTACTTAGTGAATGTAGGCTTGGTGAGGAAGATGTATCGAATCTCGTGTTGGATACTGATGTCCCACTGAAGGGAATCTAGGAATGCCTTGCCGGTGATGCTCCCTTGAATCCCTGCAAAATTTGAACTGTCCTTAGACACATCAGCCATTCTCTTCTTGTAATCTGGAAGCATCATCAATTTATCATTAATTACATTTAGACCAGGTAGACCTTTTTTCTAGAGAGCCTCAATCTTACTAAATAATCTTTGTACCCCTAGGTCCATGGACTGAACCTTTTCTTCTAGCTAATGAATTAGTCCTCTCTTGGTCAAAACTCTTTTGACCTCAAGGATGGTCTCTGTTCTGTCTTCAATCTTCAGCTCCTCCAGTTCTTCCTTGGTCTTAGAATTGAGGAACTTGATGATCTCGTTTGCCTATGTTGGCATGTCTCCCAATTCTACTATGATCTTGTCAATTGCCTATTTGCTCCTCTGGACCAATTCATTCTGCTCAAACATGATCTAGATCATGGGCCATATCTTGTTCATGGACTCAGTGATATCTGTCCATACAGTCTCTTTCACCTCAGCTAAAGTCTTTCCTGACACTGTTTGCTTCCGGAGCTGCTGTAGCTCCTACTTGAGCTGCTCTGTTACCTGCTTTTCCTTGGAGAGACTGGTCTGAAAGGAATATTTGAGTTCCTAAAGGTTCTCAATTTCCCTTTTCAACCTGCTGATCTCTGTTTCCTGCAAGTTCATTTTTTCCATGGACTTAGCTAGGTCGACTATCTTCTCTTGGGATGTCAATGGAGTTGCGGATGGGAATTCTGTCGCTGATGCTATGCTCACTCCTGAAATTGGAATAACACTCAATGGAATGAATTCCATTGGCTTCAGTTGCTCTTTATCCTTTAATAGTTTCTCCATCTTAGCTTCCATTTCTTTAAGCTGTGCATTCTGATCCATGAGCAGCTTGAGCATTTCATCATTCTTGCCTTCTTTCTCTGCTATCTCCTTCTCCTGCAAATCCTCTGTGGGTGGGAGTTTCAGTTGTTTCCTCAAGGATGCTATGTCAGCATTCTTCTTCTTTATCATTTCCTCAGCTGCTTTAACGTTTGAAGGATCATAACCGATCTTGAGGACCAGCTCCTCCAAAGTTTTGATCCTATTGTCCTTTGCAAAGGATGATATATTTTCCATCTTTAATTGTGTTTGAACATTGTTCAGGGACACCTGCAATTTGGACGCAGAAGTGGAAGCATGCGCCAACGTGTAAAAGACCATTTCCCCGGTCTGCTTGTGTAGATCCATCTGATCGGTTGGGTGCACATCCTTCATCTGGAATTTGAAGGTGGCCCTCTTGTAGTCAGTGATCACCTTTGGATCTGGTACCTGTACCTAGAGGAATGCCATATGCATTCTGCCCTTCTCAGTGTCGAATGTCCATAGAAACCTATGTTGTGCAGTCAACGTCTACTTCCAGAAATGGGCACAAGTATTGTTGGTCAGGGTCTGGTTCCTTTTCTTGATCAGCTCATACTTCTCGAAGATACTCAGCTTTGGTCCCACCTTGCCTGGCTGGGTGGTCAATGGAGGATTTGTAGATTTTTCCGTCACTGCTGAGGTCTATGGGATTTTTCTTGTAGAGTCGGCTTAGGGGATTTGCATCATGTGGTCTATGGATTCAAGCGTGATGAGGAACATGATTTCTCTAGATGAGGAGATGACGACTCTTTGTTCGGGAATATAGTGGGATTGACAATTGAGAGCGAACTCGGGAAAATGGTGGATCTGAGGGAAAAGGTAGAGGGGTAAATTGGACTCCGAGAGTCCAATTTCATCACTCTGGTCCAAGAAAACTTCCTTGAGCCACGACTGAAGGTATGAGAAATCAAAATCACATTTTGTATCTACGATTAATCAGTCTTTGTCGACCAGTGGGATCCTATCCATGTCGACAGGAGGCGGGAGAAACAGATTCTCCTCTCCTTCTACTTGTTTAGACTTTGGCGCCATTTCTGCAATAGTACCTGCAATAAACACAACGTTAGTGGGGGTGACTGACTGTGGATGAGGGCAACGAAATGTAATGAAGGAGAAAGAGGTGAATTTCTCTGGTGCGATGGTTGAATAACGAAAGTAAGGGGAATAACGATAGTTTTAATTAAACTGGGGTCGGTTGGGCGCGGGAGACAGGTCAGCTGGATAACGGATAGGTTATCCAGTAATAAATGGCCAACGGATCATTTGTGGGTGAGATGGTCGGTGACGGTGAATGAGGGATATGGACGAGTGACGTGGAAGCTATCGATTGGAGGTAAAAGTCATAGTAAGGGGCTTTCCATGAGCGAATGGGGGGAAGGACTAACAATAGTTATGGGACGTGACCATTTCGGGAAAAGGTGGAAGGTGACGTCCAGAGGTAACGGAGGTCTATCAGATAGTAGAGGATGATGAGACTCGGGGCCATTAGATCACTGCCACATATAACAAGGGACCCACCAGAGGAAGAATACCATTCTAGACCCCCCCCCCTCGGTTAAAAGCAGATCATCCAGGGGGGTCCGAAATCCATTTTGGACCGTTGATCTGCGCACCTTCTTCTGAGCTGCATATCTTTGCGCTTTGTTTATCACTCATTTCGGACCCCCCCTCCATTAAAGGAAGAACAGACGGGGGGGTCCAGAATCCAATATTGACCATATATTTGAGCGCTCAATCCTGGGCCGTGCAGATGCGCACGAGTCTTATCATCGATTCTAGACTCCCCCCCCCCCAAGTTAAAAGAAGAATGGTCGGGGGGGTCCAGAATGATCTGTCCACCATAGATCTGGGCACGATCATCTGGACCATTGATACATGATCAGAGCATAAGTGAGGGTGCAGACAAAACATGTGCCTAAAAATTTTGGATAAATACTTTTCCATGGGTTTTCTCCAAACTTTTCATGGCTGCACCACCAAGGGGTTGGTCGAGCAACATTTAGGCATCCAAATCATGGTGCACCATTAATCATCAAAATTGGTTCTTATTGAAATGAAGAAACAATGCAACTAGCCTATATCCTAACCTAGTTTCCTATGACAGTTAACCTAGATTAGACTGTTGGGTTAAGAATTCACTCTACCTTGGAGCTATCTAACCAGGATTAGACAGTCTAACCAGATTTATTCACTAATCTAACCTAGACACTTTGGCTAAGACTAAACTGTTTAGCCAAACTCATTCACTACCCTATCAATATCAATTTAAAAATAACTTGGCCATGCTTGAAAGGTATGGACCAAGTTACTATTATTGCATGGGGATTTTATTGAAATTATTTTATGCCCTCTTTTTTCATTTCTTTTCTTTCTTTTTTCTTTTTCTTTTCTTTTCTTTTTCTTTTTCTTTCTTTTTTCTTTTTCTTTATTTTTTCTTTTTCTTTCTTTTTTCTTTTTCTTTCTTTTTCAAATTATTTGCAGAATCAAAAATCATTTGTCAACAAAAAGACTAGATACAAATAATATCCCAGTCACTAGTTGATCCTATAACTTATAGGGTGATAACACAGTCCCTATTGAGAACATTATTGATTCCTCCTACATCCAACTATCACATCATTGAGTCGATGATGTCGGAGTTCACCATATGTCTCATGCTCTTGTTCAAAGAAAGTATATCAACTTGTGTTGGCCACTCCTTAGAAATCTTGACTTTGCATGTCAGCCATACGCTCAGCTTGTCTCATAATCACATGATACTTTGGTCTTATCATGCACCCTGACACTACTTTCATCATTGGTAGGCCACCTTGAACCCAAAAATCGACATTTCATCATTGGTTGTTGACTGGGTGGTTTCCCTTGTGTTCGACGGCAAGACATATATTCACACTTTGGGATTCATGTAGTGTCTTGGATGCCATTAGCCTTACTAGTGGTTTCCTTGCCTTTGTCAGCAGTTTTTCATCATTGGTTGTTATACAAAGGGTCCTTTTCGTGTACGGCTTGCATTTGGCACATGTGAAAGACACAAAAGGTCGTTGGTTCATGAACATGTTCTTCATCCAATCTCCACCAAATCATGAAGCTTTTGCTTTGTTCCTCATGATGACTAATGAGAGATGACTCAATGCTCTCCTCTCAGTGGGTCTCCTTCCATCGCCTTCAGCTCATTTATTCTGGATATGGGACCTAGATTTCTATGAGTACCTTGAGGCTTGCAGTCATTAGTGGCAGGCTCTCTCGCCATTGATAGATGGGAATACATCAATGTCTCATGATCAATGGATCTCTCAAGTATTCAACACCAACTCCTTTATTCACATTTGTAGAGCTGTACTCGGTGCCTTGATACCTACTTTCATCATCGATAGGTTGTCTCACATTTTTTAATGGTATACTTCAATGACCGGTAATCAAATGATGTCTCATCGTGTTCAAACTCAACTCATTTATTCACATGATGTAGACTTGCACCATTGGTGAATAGTGTAGAATACTTGAAGACATCACTATGTGGCCACAACTTTCCTGAGTTATTGTTTCCATTTCATTGGACCAGTACCTATTTGACTTCAGTCATCATGGGAGATTAGATTGTACTACATAGAATACAGATATCTTCAGTTTGATTTTTGAGACTAGTTTCACTGGGCCTTGTTTTTTACTATGACAGCTTTTGGCATACAACCGAATTTGTATTTGCCTATTCATGGCCATGAACACTTGTTTGGTATATTTTTCACATGGATCTGCATTGTATTCTTGGCAGCCATGTATGTAAAGTCAGTACATAATGTAATGAGCAATTGAGTTCATCGAACTGGTTCTCTACCACTCCACTTCTGGGTTATTTATAATGTATTTCGATCATCGCAGATACTCCTCTGATCTCACACATTAGGGGGTATCTGTTATAGCAAGATTTTCCTCACCATTGATATCTTGCATAGAGGGAATTTTTCCATTTCCCTATGCAGACTTTTTATCCCTCTTTGATGAATCCAAAGCTAAAAATATCCATTTTTCCACATATATGCTCCCTAACTGCTATGCAAGATGTGTATATGCTTGCTGCTCCATTATAGCTCACATATATCGGGATTTGTGCCAAAAAATACAAAATGAGGCTGGGTTTCCATGTCACGGCAAAAGACCTCTGATCCTTGTCCTTCCATATACTAGAAATGTTCCAACTCGGCCCTTCAATTTCATTCTAAAGGCTATAAAAGAACAATTTTGAGCTATGGAAAACAGGGAGAAAGCATTAAAATTTGAGAGAAAAGTTACTTTGTAGAAATTACTTCATATTGAGTCTGCATCCCTTTGTCCCTCAAGTCTGAACACAGTGTTCAACCCCCAAGCTCTTCCCTTATTATTGAAAGGACCTCTTTGCTTATTTCTCATGAGATTGCCTTTGGAAGAGGATTGAAGTGGTGGGGACCCAGTTGGAAGGAACTTGGTTTCTTGGTTTCGAACCGTGCCAACACAGAATTCGGTAATGTTGACACTTCTGCTGATCAATTATTAATCGAAATACTCCTTTCCTGTCCGATTGGTATCTTGCAAATATATGATTATTATCCATGGGCATGTTTGTAATGTTTATTAATGTATTATGCTATCTGATGTGCTAACCCCTTTTATATCATCACTATATACTTTCTTTTCTTGTTTGTTGAGAACTTCTCATAGGTATAAAGATTTGGGTCAAAGTACTCAACGGTGCAACATCATCAAACGTTGGATTGAGGTAGGTCTCTTTCTTGTATTGCACATTATTTTATATAGCATATGTTGGAATTGAGTTGATTTCTGCAGTCATACCTGTCTTTTGTGGTTTACCCTTGGCCATAGAGAGTTTTTCCCTTGTAACAAGGTTAACACAAGAAAGATTGTTAGAGTTTGGTATCCATAATGAAGCATGGAAAATAAATATGGACCTAACTAGGGTCTTGTGCCACAAACTAGACCTATAGAGTAAGGAAATGCCACAAACAAGTGCCCATAAAGGTCAAAGTGAACAAATGTTGTGACCAAAGGTGAAAGGATGAGAGATAATAGTGGTAAGACACCCTACCATATAAGGAATCCATATGAGGTCGCACACCTGAGTGAAGGTAATGGAGCACAAGAGAGATAATCCAACATAGAAAGATGACAAAGATATATCATTGTCATCAACACTAGGAGGTTCACATACAACAATCCCACAAAAGAAGGAAATATTCCTATACTCTAGGTAGTTAAGTGTATGTGAGGAGTATATAATTATTGCAAAGATCATAAGAAGAAGAATAAAAGTCATCCTCTTTAAATCAATCTCTCAAGAACAATTTGGTTTTCTGGAGGGAAGACAGATACATGAAGTGATTGTGGTCACCCGTGAATCCTTGCACAACATAAAGACACAGAATAAAAAAGTGTTAGTGTTAAATATAGATCTCTCTAAGGCATATGATCATGTGGCTTTTCTTGAGAATGATTCCCACTCATTTGAGATTTTGTATTCCTTCTATAAATTGGGCCATGAGATGCATCTCCTTGGTCTCCTTTGCATTTGTAATAAATGAATCAACCTCCCCTTTCTTCCAAACTGAGAGAGGCCTTGGACGGGGATTCCCTTTATCCCTTCTACTCTTCCTATTGGTGGTAGAGGGACTAAGCATGGCTCTTTCAGAAGAAAAAATTAACATATCCTTTATTGGTATTCCTCTTACCCATCTTCTTCTAGTCACTCACTTGTTGTTTTTTGATGATGTACTAATATTTTGTAGTGGTTTAAGGGGAGATGTTGAAAGGTTGAGTTTCATTCTAGACCTTTTCAGTAGGGCTACTAGCATGCTAATAAATAACACAAAATCCACACTATCTACTCATCTAATGGAAACAGAAGAAGTTCAATTTTACAAAGGGATTTTTCCTTATTTGGAAAATCTAGTAAGGTTTAAAGTACCTTGGATTTCATCTAAAACCAAATTTCTACACCAAAGCGGACTAGAATTGGCTATTAGGAAAGATTGAAAAAAGACTAAAATCATGGAGCTTTAGGTGGCTATCTAGAGCAGGCAGGTTGATCCTGGTTAAATCAATCCTTGAGGTGATTCCATTCTACTGGTTATCTATGGCCTAGATCTCGAAAGGAACTCTGGAGAAAATAAGGAAATTATGCTTCAAATTTCTATGGGGAGGACAAAGGATACCTTTGTGATTCCATGGATCAAATGGGATTCTTTGGCACTGTTAAATCTTTTGGGGGGATGGGGCCTAAAAAATATACACAGTTTCTCCACTTCCCTTGTAGCTAAGATAGGGTGGATATATATATCTTCAAAAAATCTCTGGTCAAAGGTGGTTTTTCAAAAATATATCAATCCAAAATTAGTGGTGGATTGGATAAGAAGACTAGAAAAAGGCCAACAAAATGGCTCCATCATGTGGAAATCTCTAGAAAAGTCTTTTGATGTGATCATTCAAAGGCTAACATGGAAGGCAGGAAAATGAAACTCTCTCAGACTCGGTAGGGATCCCTAGATAGGAAACAATGGTCAACACTTACTCTCCCAAAACCTAATAGACAACCTACATGAGAGAGGTTTTTTTCATTTAAACCAGATAGTGGATGATCAACAAACTTCGATCTAGATTCAAGGTTGGAAAGATGCATGAGCTATGAATTTGGAAGATCACTTCACAGTTCCTTGGAATGATTATATACAGGCCCTCAAGATAAGCCACATCAAAATCAATGATCAGGAGTATGAAATTCTTTGGAAACTCAGTCGATTGGGGGTATACACTTCAAAATAGGTCTATTCATTCCTGATGACTAACCACCATCAACTAGCCCCTGAATGGTGGTGGAAGGGGATTTGGAAGGTCAAATTCCCCATTAAGGCTAGACTATTCATGTGGTTCCTCTTAAGGGAAAGGGTCATAGCTCAGGGGATTGGAAGGACCAAGTTCCTGTCCCCTTTGCAAGGGGGATGAGGAAACTTCTCTACATCATTTGTTGGGATGCCATTTTTCAATTCAAACTTAGCGAATTGTCTTAGTTTTTTTGGGTCAAAATTGCAGTTGGCACGGGATTTCCATTGAAGAAGCATGGAATTCTTGGGTTCAAAACGAAAGGAAAAAACACATCAAGGAACTTCCTCTTCTCATTATCCGGGGAATATAAATTTCCAAAAATGGGGCTATATTCAAGAAAAAGGCCTCGCTACCCAATTTAATTGTAGCCAAAATCTCAACCATCCTATCACACTTTCCACAAGCAAAATATATTCCTCCCCTAAGGCAGATAGTGGAAGAACAAATAGATTTCTCAAGACCTTGGGATTTTTTTATGGGGCTTCTTAAGACAATGGTGAATATTACAGGGTAGCGGGAGTCATACACCTCTCTCCAACACATTTTTATAAATTAAAGTGGGGTCTAGGAAAGGGATCAACTAATTTTGCAGAACTAATGGCTTTAAAGCTCTTAAGCTCTTTCTCACTTTTGTTGGGAAAAAAGGGATCTCAAACCTTCATATTTTTGGTGATTCAATGATGTTCATCAATTGGTTGAGGAAAACACAAAAGTGTTATAACATAAACATTGCTTCTATCCTTGAAGATGTCTTTTTAATTTCAAATATATTTACAAACCCATTATTCACCCATGTATACAGGGAAAGGAATGCTACGGTAGACTCCTTATGTAAAGAGGGCACTCAAATGTCTCATGAGAAATGACACATATTAGAAATCTTGGATAGGCAGAGCCAGGAACATTATCATAGACCCTTTATAAAACAAAGGGAACAACTCGTCTTCAATGTATAAAGACTTTTTCCACTTACTATATTCAGATTTTTATGACATCCAAGGGACAAGTTACAGATTATCACTTTTATTTGGAAATGGGTAAACTTAAGACACTTATAGACTTCAACATACCTCTATATCCTATGGGGCAATTTTGTATTCTTTTGGATCCAAGTTACTAGATCTAGATTTTTGTTTTTTCCTCTTAGAAAGACTAGTAGTATGCTTTACTTTTTGGGGGAACTATACTTAAATAGAACTTCAATTACTGCTGATGGTAGCTAAATATATTTGGGACTAAATGCATGTCTTCACATGCATTCTTCAGAATGCAAATTTTATTTTCTTAATAAAATTTACATTTTTTTCCTTTGGAAAAAAAAAGTGTACGTGAGGAGTAAAGTGAAAAATCCATATTCCAAAATAAATTTAATTAATTAATTAATTTAATTAATTTAAGTAATTAATTAATTTAAGTAATTTAAGTAATTAAACATTCATCAATTTGAAGTAATTATTTATTAATTAACCATTTCCCAAGGAAACTATTGTGGTGAAACTCAAGGGGATGCTTCCCTATATTCATGGATGGCGTACTTAGGAAACCCATCAACATAAACTAGTGCTCCTAACTTATGGGAATTCAATCTAAACACCTATCCTCACAAAACTTGTTAGATTCCCAAAAACAATTGGAGAAAACTTGTTGATCTAACTCAGACTAATTAATTATCTATGCATGTAATAAATCAATTGAAGTAACTAAATAATTCATTATGTATGTAATTAATTATTGTAACTAGCTAATAAAGTAATCAATATATTAGAATTTTTGATAAAGTAATGAATGACAGTAAGAGAATAGAGCATCAAAGGAAGCAAAGAGTGTAACATCCTTTCCCATGTTAACCTCTTAACAATATAATCGGGAAAATTAATACCTGAATTGTCCTTCACACAATGTAAGGTTGCATAATAGCATACGATATATATATATATATATCTTTTATATTTATAATACATTACTAACCTTTATTCTAATTAATCATGTTTAAATTTTCAAAATATCTACTCCATGCAATTTTAAAATTATAATCAAAAGCTCATGACTATTGCAACTTCCACGTCAACTATGAGAATATGTAGATATTCTTTTCTTTGGGTTTTTTTCCATAATGTAGACTTCTTGCAAAAACATAATCCTTGTGGTTGTAATATTATCAAGGTATAATAATTATGGAAAATTGATCCAGGTGGACATCAATGGTCACCCACGTATTCCACTAGATCAAAATATAGTTTCTATTTTATCAGTTTTTTTAAATTTATTTCGGGTCCTAAACTTCTGGGGCCATTTTGAGACCTTAAATGATGTTTTTTTATCCCAAAGCTCCCAATAGATAGCTAAATGCATGTACTAAGATGTTCAAAATGTGTATTCCTCAACTAGACCTTTCCAACAGGCTATCGATTGCCCCAAACATAGATCGTATAAGAAAGTAAATCCCCTAGGAAGTGGACGTATCAAGTAACCACATAGAGGCCACAAGCCTTTTGGGGTTTCATCTTCTGGGGTTAAGGTTTTCGATGTTTAGTATTTTCTCATTAATTCTTTATGCTAAAATTATTTTCTAACCTCATTTTAATCATATTCATGTGAATATACATAGTCATCACATCTCTTCTCATATATAACCTACCACAATTCTAGTGAGTTCATTTCACTCTACATTTTTATGGTTCATGTATATTTCATTCATTTATAGAAATTGAGTATTACTATATCTCTTTGTTTCTGTCATATTTCTTTGTTTTATTTTGTCCCCTCATAAATCGATATCAATGGTATCAAAGAGGTCTACTTTTTATCTATTTTTTTGTGCATGTCCCCAATGAGGTCAGGGTATAAGTAGTTGAGAATTGAACTACTTGACCCTCTAAAATACCGTCATTATTGACCCCAACAACATCCCATGGAAGAAGAAAAGAGAGACAAGGGAGTAGGATATCTTATTCAACTATTGTTCGAGGAAGACCTCACATGATAGAGGAATGAGATGATCAAAATGTTTTCTCAAATCCTTCGAGGACTGCTGAGAATAATAGACGTGTCTTCATCAAGCGTTCCCTTTGGAGGCACCACCCCTTTCAAGGTATAAGTTAATTTTGATATTCCCATAATTGAAGGTCAAGTGGATGAGGATTCTTTGGAAAAATGGTTGAATATGATAGAACATTATTTCTCTATCCACAATTTCCCACACATGGAGAAGATCACCTTTGTGCTCCTTAAGGTTATCCCCGATGTCAAAAATTGGTGGAGACTTACTATGATCAAGATTCCACAAAGGAGTATGGAATGTTTGAGGTTGAACCCACTTGGGACTATTTTATAGATTTTGTTAATGATCAATATTACCCTATTGGAAACTATGACGACCAATACACGAGATGCACCACATTGCATCAACAGAAGGAACAAATAGTGTTTAAGTTCACGAATAAATTACATACCTTTCACACCAAGTTGGGTATCAAATACTCTGAGCGACATCCGATTCTAAAATACCAAGAGGGTCTACATAGGTACATCCAAACATAAATGAATTTTCTATATATCTCATCACTGGGAGATACTTATCGATATGTTATCAAAATCGAGAAAAAAATTAAGTAGAGGAATAAGAAGGAGTTTAGATTTGTGAATGCATCACAATAGAAGCAAGGAAAATGAATCTCTATCCCAGACAACAAAGTAAAAATCAAGGATAGAAAACCTCCTTAGAAAAACCAACCTAAGCCATACGAAACGAAGGGTAATGGGAACGCAAACAAATACACTCAGAAGTATTGTGTGTTCCACAAAATCCCTTGGCACAACACTTATGAATCGTGATCTAAGTAGTCATTGGTGGTCGAGATGAAAACCTTAGATTCAAGTCCATGCTCTGAATTTAATTCAAATCCAAACAAGGGGAAGTGAATCATTAATGCAGAACCCAGTTCAACCATCACTAACAGCAAGGTATAGCCAAATGAACTAGAAGAGTCAAAGGAAGGTGAACACCTTTTTGAATCATTGATGTGGGTGAAGGGTACTCCACTGCATTTCATTGTTGATAGAAGAATCCAAAATAACCTAATCTCACCTAGAGGTCATCCAACGATTAGAGTTGCTAAAAAAATCACATCAATAGCCATACAATATTGGGTGGCTTAGCCAAGGATTAGATATCTGCGTTAGCCAATAGTGGCACCTTCTCTATGGCATCAATCCCTTCAAGGATGAGGTATTGTGTGATTTTTTACCACTTGATTTTTTTGAAGATATTTTATGCCATCCATATATGTGGAAAGATGATGTTGTATATGAATCTATACCTTAGAGTTTCATTGTTACTTTGGGAAGAAAACTATACAGGATATTAGAGGTATATTCACCTACCACAATTTTCTTAGTCTCAACTAAGTAGTGTAGGAAGGTCATCTCCCAGATTGGGAAATTTTTCCTCTTCATGATTCTCTCTTAAGGTGAATGGAATGTATCAGACACATCCATTTCCTCTGCACAGAACCTCTCTACATAGCGGAAGAAAGTGGACAAATTCAAGGAAGAATATAGAAACATGTTCACCTTATCTACTGGTGTGGCTCTCCATTGTCAGGTCAAGTATTCAATCGATCTGACCCCTAGTGCACCTTTACCTAATAATCCAATATATCAATGATCTCTCCTAGAAAATGAGGAAATCAAGTGTCATATTCAAGAGTTGCTCCAAAAAAGACACATTCAATGAAGTTCCTCACCCTACAGAATCCTAATCATGCTCGTGCATAAGAAATATAGACCCGATGGCTCTATATTGACTACAGAGCTTTGGAAAAAATCACAGTTAGGAACTGATACCCAATTCCTCGTATTGACAACCTTCTCGACCAACTCAATGGAGCGAATAAATTGAGTAAGACTGATCTGAAATATGGCTACAACCAAGTCCCAATAGAATTAACTGGTGTATGGAATACTACTTTAAATTATAAAGAAGGTATTTTTAAGCGGTTGTTAATTCTTTTTGGCTTGATAAATTCCATATAAAATTTCACTAGGTTGATGGATGCCATATTGTAGAGTTTCAACAATTCCTTTGTGGTTTTATATATAGATGACATCCTCATCTTCAACAAGACTTGGGAAGAACACTTGCATCACATTAAGTATGTTCTACACACCCTGCACAAACACAAGCTATATGATAACTTAGAGAAATGATCATATGGCATGAATAGGGTCCAATACCTTAGATACATTGTATATGAGCATGCTGTGCATGTATATCAAGCCAACAAGGACAATTTTAAGGATGAAAATTTATATTAAAGAGTAGAAACATGGGATAATCCTACTAGTACTTAATATGAAAAATGTAAAATATTTGGTGATAGTTTTGTAAAAATATTCAAATTTATAAGTATTTTGTATAATTTATTTAAAATTTTGGCGATTTTCAAGGCAAAACAATTTTATTCTATGGAATTCAGGAGAATCTTTTTAGAAAAAATGGAAATTGGTGAATCTTTTTTTCATAAAAAACATGGAAAATTATCCCATTGGTGAAATGTATCCCCTAAAATCATCTATTCCATCCAATATATAAGTAATGCATGACAACACTAACCAAGCTTCGAAGCTTCTTTGGATTGGCCAACTTTTATCATAGATTTGTGTTGGGGTTCTCTCATATTTCCCGACCCCTTATCTAGGTGGCCAAGGGTGGTTCCAAAGAGTAACAACAAAAAAAATTGTTGATTTGAAAGATTAACTATGCTTATCTCTAGTGCTCACCTTACCCTATATGAAACAACCTTTTGAGATTGAGAAATATGCTTCACACTGTTTGTCTGGTACCATTCTCGCTTAGAACAATCATCCAATGGCCTATCATAGTGAGACACTCTAATATATCATCCATAAGTACCCCACATATGACAAATAGATGTATTCAATTGTTCAATCCTACCTCCAATGAAAGAATTACATTCTAGGGAAGGAGAAAATAATCCATATGGATCAAAAGCATCTATAGTTCATGTAGAACAAGTCAAATTACATAATGACCAGCAACAAAAGTGGTCCACATGCTTTCCATAGTTTCACCTTAACATTAAATATAAGAAAGGGAGCACCAATCACATTGCTAATTGTATCGATCGACCTCTAGTTGTAACAATAACCATAATGCTCGACTCTTGCAGGTTGAGACCTCTAGATGCTCCCAACTCTATGATAATGGTCATGAATTTTCTACGACCTACCAAGTGTTACGAACAAGTATGGTCATTGTTGAATTTAATATTCAGTATGGACTATTATTCCATCTGGGTCATCTTTGTATTCCTTCAATTGAGTGTGTATACATGACTTGGGAATCCTAGTATAGTCGGGTGGCAAGACACTTTGGCATGGATAAGATAGTGGCAGTACTACAAAATAATTTATATTGGATGAAGCTTTGACATGTATTCATTAAGTTGCCAATCCAAACATTAAAAATAAATAACTGTACACCCTTCTTCCTACTCCCAAAAAAACCCTAGGAATCCATCATGATGGACTACATGTTAGGTCTCCCCTCAACCAAGCATGGAAATTACAGTGTATTCATGGTTGTTGATTGATTCCCTAAGATGGTAATTCTGGTAGCTTCCAATAAGAGTATCATAGGAGAGGACACTACCAATATCTTCTTCAAAAGAGTGTGGGTACATTTTGGAATACCAAAGACCATCATATCAGATCAAGACAGTACGTTATTAAGTATATTCTAGTTTATCATTTGGTCATTGTTGGACACCAAGATCACCAAATCCACTTCCTTCCACCCCCAAACTAATGGAAATATATAGGTCGTCAATAGGATGATGACACATATCTTGTGCATATACAACTCCAAGCATCCATGAACATGGGATTAAATTTCCTTCTGCTCAATAAAGATACAAAAGAGCCCTCCATAGCTCGACTAACCATATCCCTTTTGAGGTTGGCCTGTGATTTCAACCATTGGGCCAATTGATGTAATATTGCCCCTTCTATCCACACAAGAATAATATTCCCATGCTCAATATGAGGCTGAAAAAGACACCAAATTCATTGATTGGATCCATCACATCCACCAATAGGTCCATGAAATTTTAAATAAATCCAATGCTAAGTAAAAGTAGTGCCATGATCAACACTAATTTCCATACAAGTTTTAGGTCATAGACAAGGTTTGGTTGCATTTGCAGAAAGAATACCTTAGAGGACCCCATCAAAATCTATGACCACTTTACTATGGTCCTTACACTATCACCAAGGTCATGGGAGACACTAATTTTGAGTTAAGTATTCGTCCCTTCCTTGGATTACACCCACTATTCTATGTGGACCTCCTTCAACCCTATTTTTCACCACTACTAAACAAATCAGAAGTGGCAGAGTAGATGAAACCTATAGAGATCAACCCTGACTACATGGAATAAGAAATCATTGATCAAGTCATGTACACATAGGTTAATGCCTCATTGTAATAATCGTTTTGTGAATGCATATATCCATCACATATCTTCTCAAATATAATCTATCACCATTCTAGCGAGTTCATTTCACTTTGCATTTTTATAGTTCCTGCATAATTCATTAATTAATAGAAATTCAATACTATTGTATCTATGTTTCTGTCATATTTTTGTTCTTTATTTCATCCCCTCATAAATACAGATCAATTAATAATACCATAATATTATTATTAATTTCTAGATAATAATTAAGCTGTGATTTATTACAACTACCTTTATTAAATTTCCGAAAATACTTGTAAGTTTTGATTACATCTTATGACAATTTTAAATAACCAAATGTACTTCAAAATACCCAATAAAATATAATGAACTTGGATATATATATTGTCAACATAGACCAAATCACCAAGGTGTTAATATTGATAATTTCAATTATGTATAATT
>ML782854.1:459972-475312 GCA_009831015.1 Picea engelmannii | reverse complement strand
CTAAAACCTAGAGCCATGGGAGGGCTCTATGAAGCTAGACTCCCCTAGATGTGTGATGGTGATTGTTAGCTGCATACTGGGGAATATTGGTAGAAATAGGTGGTACTTATTCTCATAGGTTCTATATGGATTTAGGTCAATGTAGTTGATGCTCTATCATAGTCCAGGAGAAGAAATGATAGGATGTGGAATATGAAAGTAGGTTAGCGAGGAAAGATCATTACAATTTACCTGAAACACTCATTTTGGTTATACTATGTTTAAAACACTCATTTTGATCCCATTTAGATATTTTGTGTGTGATGATCAATTATTGTTGAATTATTGTAATTTTTTTAGTTAAGATTACTAAATGATGTATTAACTTTAGTTGTTGTCTTACATGCTTCAATGTGAATATACATAAACTATGCATTAGTGATGGTGATTGTTGAACACCAGTACATGAATAAAACATGTGTACACTAGCTATGCATACATACTCTACTAATGTACACTAGTACAATTAATTGATGTATTAATTACTAAACTAGGTTTTTAACTATTTAAATGAATGGTTTAATATTTATGTAAATTATATTGCATACATAAATATCTAGTAATATCATATACCTTCTTTCACTTTGATTTATGGTTGGTATGATGAATTAAATGACTATGGTGGGTTGTCATAAATTTTTAGTCAAGTTTCATTCATAAGCTAGCATGAGAAGAAATACTTTGCATTCTATTTATTTATATTTTATCTAAGTCATTTAATATTTTATTTTTATTTTAATTTTTCCCCAAAAATATAGATGAGGGAGGATGTTGGATAATAATGGTGGTAGTTGAGGAGACTTGGAGAAGGGTATAAGGAAACTTGATAAATACAAATAGGAAGTAGTGTTGAGGGGGGAAGAAAAATGGAGGTTGAGAGGTTGGAGCATGTTGAGAGGTTGGATTACTGTTGGAAGAAATATCCATGTGATAATCTTATTAGAGCATAGGTGCATTATTTTTCTTGGATTCATGGGAATGGAGGGCCAAAAGATCAAAAGGTTTATTGGAGCTAGGTAGCCGACTAGTATCCTAGTTTGCTAGGAGGATAATTATATTTTACTTTGGGAAAGTATAAGTGGAGAAAGAAGTTTGGAAGCATTGACATCTTCCTACTACTCATTGAACTACCCTTCAATTGATCAAATTCAAAAAATGTGGAGGTATTTTTCTTAGTATGTATCTCTTAATGAGTATGTTTAAATTATCAAATATTAGTTCATAACATCTCATGGATATTTTTTACATTTGGTATCAGAGCCCCGACTCAAATGATAGGACCAAAAGGTCCATCATCTCTATGTATAATACTATAAATCAATACTAATGGGCATATTTAAGAGGGAATGAAGTGTATATCCTATTTTCGATATATCCTTAGAATCCTTTAATGACAAAGAGGTTGATTTATGTTAGGTTGTTCCCAAAATCCAAACATAATAGAAAGGTGGGATTCCATGGCTACCTACAATTTATAAAATTGTAGAAACACAAAACCTTGTCTACCTACAATAAACATAAATGAAGACAAAATGTTATTGAGCATAAGAAAAATTAATAGACCTATAAGGATGATGATTTATGGAAACAATACTATATTAATTTATAATTCTTATACTTAAATAAAGAACCTAGGTTATAGCTAGGATAAAGAAAACAATATATTTAAAAGGGTAAACTACATAGCACACTTATCATGAATGTGCAATTGGGGAGAGGTGTTAAGGGGGATACCATTTCTCTATGTGTTGTTGTTATTTTTATGTAAAAATAAAATAAAATAAAAAACACATACTTATTAAAAGAAGAAAAATTGTAGAATCATCAATTTACTATTCATAAAGTGTAGCTATGTAAATACGAAAGTCAGATAAATCTCTAGAAATAAAATTATGGTGTATGAACATCAAATAAATTTCTAAAAATGAATTTGGGGTGTATGAACATGGGACCCAAAAAAAAATCGAACACAAACTATATGACATGTATTGCATATAAATTGATTTCTTGCAATGCTAAATTGAAAATTGGTCCATTACTACATATGAATATGGCAAGTAGCCTATAAAATGACATACAAGTGTAACCATAACAAAGAATAGAATGACATACAAGTGTAACCATAACAACTTGTAAGGCTAGAAAATTTGAAATTGTAAAAATCGTAGTCATAGTATTATGTAGAAAAATTGGCTTTTAGGCTTAAAATAGCCATATTACTATTCGACAACACATGTATACCAACAAAGAACAAAGACCTTTAGTACCCACTCACACAACTAGATCAAATATCAACACGTCGATGTTTTTGCATGGTAAAACCCTTGTGGAGAAACATTCACGACCCTATCCAATGTGGCCACTTAAGGTAATTTATTAATGAAAAAGAAAAATATTACAAGAGATTTTCTCACAATTGATCATAGAAAAATGACCCTCCATGTTATTTAAATAAATATCATGGACCGTGTTAAGCCACAGATAAATGTAGTTTTTAAGATCAAGGAGAATATGATTTATCATATCACTCTATGTCTATAACATATTGTGACCTTCAGATTACAAAATTACAAATGCATACTAAAGAAACACACTAAGAAACAAACTTTAACCTAACGACACATTATACCAAGTTTATCTTAACTAAATCCTAAGTATCTAAATATCCTTACATCACCCATTAAGAACAACTTGGGATAGGATTGAAGGATTTACAAAGGTGACACAATAGGATAAGAAAGGAGGCATTAGAGCCTATCCCCCCTTAATGAAAACTTTTTAAACTTCTAATGTAGTTTGAATTTTAAAAATTCTCTCCTGTAGGAGAATTTGTGAAAATGTATGCAACTAAATTTTTTGTAAGGAAAAATAGCACTTCAATAACTCAATCATGAATGATCTTTCCGATGAAGTGCATGTGTATCTTGATCTGACTATTGCACTAATTTTGAAATGGATATTTGGTGAAATTGATGGCACTTGGATAATGATGATGGTATCCAAAAACTTAAAGGATCTATTGAATCCACAAGGATTCTTGACATGGATTAACATCTACTCATTACTTTGCTTCCGTTGGAGAAAGAGGAAAAACCTATTTTTTCTTACAATCCCAAGTGACATGTCTAGAACCAATGCCTAAAACATAACCTATAGTAGAATTTCGATCATCAATTTCTTTGGCCCAATATGAATTAGTGAAACCAACCAACAAAGGAATACCCCTTGAACAATAATGTATCCCAAATTGAAATCTACCCCATACATACCAAGGTATCCTTTTATTTTCTTTCCAATGGATTTCATGGGGTGTTTGCATATATCAGGTAACATGACGAATAGTAAAAGAAATATCAGGATAAGTATGAGTCAAATATAGGAGGCTGCCAACTAACTAACAGTACAAAGTGGCATCAACTTTTGGAGTAGTACAGGTGGCAACAAGTTTCAATCCAGACTGGAAGGGAGTAGGGTCTCATTTAGAATCTTCCATGTGAAAGCAACGAAGACGTTCACAAGCATACTTACACTAGGAAATAAAAATTTCTTCCTTGTTTTGCAATACTTGGAGGCCAAGGAAATAATGAAAATAACCTAATTATGTCATTTCAAATTTCGTTTTAAGGTTGGATTTCAAATGGGTTAAATGTTTAGGGTAATTACTAGTGAGGATAAGGTCATAAAGATAAAGAAAAAGGATTATGAGATAGATTACTACTTTCTTGGTGTAGACATTAGGGTAAGAATGAAATTTGGAAAATCTAGTGTTAAGAAGAAAAATATCCATTTTTTCATACCAAGATCGAGGAGCTTTCTTAATACCATAAGTACATTTCTTAAGAAGACAATAAAGGATGGAGTCATTCTGGACATAGCCAGGAAGTTGTTCCATGTAGATTACTTCTTGCAAATCCCCATGCAATAAGGTGTATTTAACATTCATGTGTTGGACCTCCCATTCATGTGAGGTGGTAATGGATAGAACGTAGTTTATGGAATTCAATTTTTCTATAGGGGAAAACGTTTCCTTATAGTCAATGCCTTCAACTTGAGAGAACCCTTTGGTAACTAACTAGGCATTGTGTATTTCAATAGTTACATTTCATGCATACTTAGTTCTGTACACCCATTTACATCTAAAAAAAAATCTTCCTTTCAGAATACATACAAGATCCAAAGTATCATTCACCATTAAAGAGAGGCACTCTTTATTCATTGATGTGTCCCAATATAGATGACTTGAAGCTTCTACAAATGTGTCTATATCATGAGTCATTGAAACTTGAGCCAAAAGAGAAGAGGCGCACTGGAACTATCAATGTGTTTGAAACTAATCTAAAGGTTCATCAGAAATATCACCATCTGCTTCTCATTTTGGAAAGTCCCATTTGGGAATCGATACTAATGGTGAAGTTTCATGTTTAATGGAATCATTTGGAAGAAGGTGAGAAGGTGAATGTGGATTTTCATTCTCATTATCATCATCTGAAGAAGAAGAAACCAAAATAGGAACAAAATATGGCACAAACATCGAGGATGGATAGTGGACTAAATATGGCACAAACATCGATTTATACTCATAGGACAAGATATTTTCATCAAAATTAAAAACTATTCTAATAATAATTTCATTGGAATGAGGTTTAAGAAGGTAGTATCTTGACATATTCAAAATATACACCAAACATGAACTTCTCACTTTTAGCCTCTAAAGAATTTCTTTTCTCATCAAGAATGTGAACCCATCCTACACTACCAAATACATAGAAGTGGCTTACATATGGCTTAATTTTACTCCAGGATTATTTCGATGTTATATTTTTTAGAGCCTTCATGGGAGTGTGATTTACTATGTAATTTGCAAAATTGATGGATTCTACCCAATAATCAAGACTTAATCTCTTAGAATGGACCATACAATTAGCCATGTATTTTAATGTGCAATTATTTATCTCAGCAACACCATTTTGTTGTGGTGTATATGGAATAGAATGTTGCATTTGAATTCCCTATCCAATGGAGTAAATTGTAAATTTTATGTTCACATATTCTCCTCCATTATATTTTCTTAACCATTGAATTTGATCTCCATATTGTTTTTCTACAAAGGCCTTGTAGGCCAAAACCTTGTCAAAAACTTCACCCTTAAATTTTAAGAAGTAAACCCAAGCGCATTTGGAGAAGTCATCAATCAAAGTTAAGAAATAATTAATGCACCTATATAAACAAGGAACAATGTGGACCACACAAATCACTCTGAACAAGATGCAAAGGGGTCTAGGTGTGCCAAGAGGCATGATTTTAAAAAATATCCCGATGATATTTCCCAATAACACAACCAGCACAAAAACCCTCTTTGTAAGAAACAAGAGGAAGACCAATAACCATATGTTTATTACTGTTGGCCCTTGGTTATGGAAGCAAGCGAATATTTAGGGAGAAAGGGAAAAATGAAAACTGTGCAGAAGACACAGTGACTGATACTAGGTCGAAGTGAGTAAAAGAGAAAAAAAGAAGGAGCGAAGTAAGAGAAAGCAAGTCGTTGGACTAGGTGATCAAGGATGACAGATCAGAAAGGAAGAGGGATTGTGGACAACTCAGCAAGTGAAATAAGATGTGAACAAATGCTTTGGAGCACCGTGCATGAAGGAAGGAAAGATAGGTTGGTGAAGCCCTAACAACACGGGTCAATTTGACTTAGGGATTTAGCATTTAGGGTTTTGGACACCTAGGTTTCAGCCTAAGTTTGTCGGTGAGCTATTATAATGTATAAATAAAGGTCAATAGGACCTGGGATTGGATAGAGTACGAGAGATAGAAGAGATTATGTGATGAGAAGATATTTCTATTGAGAGAGAACTATTGTATTGTGAGAGTAGTCTATATTGTAAGATCTTCAACTGGGTGCGAAGATCAACCGTGTAGTGCAGGGAGGAGAGAGAAAGAGAGAGGAGAAGAGAAGATCTAATAGCTAAGAGCACAGATAAGAATTCTATGCTTCCATCTTAATATATCATAAAGCACAATTCTGTGGACGTATCCCTAGGGAGAGGGTGAACCACGTACATATTGTGTTATGTGTGATTGATGATCTGTTCTCTGTCATTTGATATGTCATTTGATATGCTTCTATTGTGATATTGTGTTAGATATGAAATGTAACCTGCACAGTAGGTTTAAGGAAGATAAATAATAACTAGGTGACTATGTGTTGTTGCTGTGAATCCACTTTGCATTTCCTCTGGTTGTAGACACCTGTGTCCTGCAACCCCCTATAGATACTTTGGGTGAGACTCCATCTGCTTCATAGGTGTTGCCGAAAGGGCCAGTAGTTAGGGCTTGTTGGTGCGTTGTTAGATCTGAACCTTGGGTCTGCTACTGTGTCAAAAAATGGTTATGTTTCCAGGAAAAAAAAATCTTCTTGAGGGAATGTCAAGGTAGTTTCCATCGAAGACATAGATTCAGAAGTAGATAAAATATAAAGAAAAGGACTTTGTTGAAGCCTATAAAAAGAACCCTAATATTGGTACAAAGGATTGGTTGGGAATATATATCTTTACTGATATACACGAGATTTTATTTGGAGGAATCCATCGGGATCTATATGAGTGGCTAGCTAGGCTAGTAGATACCCAATTCGAAGTCAGACTCAGAACACCTATGGTTTGGGCATCGGCATTGATCAAGAAGGTCAAGAGAGTTGACAACATCATGTCAAGAGTAGTAGATCACTGGTTTGATAGTACCATCAGAGGGTATATCACTGATTTTGTTGTTGACATAGTGGAATCGTATAGCCAAGCAGAGAGATATTTCTTTAAGGGACCTAGAGGAAATTTTTTACATTTTATGAAGTTGAAGATCAAGATGCTATTGCATGAGAAGAACATCTTGAAGATACAGTAATTGGTCATATTAAAGGAGCTAATTTAAAAAAATTTAGACAATGACAGTGACATAGAGGCTAGACCTACGCGCAGTGGGAGAGTGTTCAGAGAAGTTCATCTCGTGAACCTGTTTAAGAATAACTACAGAGACGAAGGGTTCTACAATGGATAAGAGAAAGATTTTACAGACGAAGAGCATTCAGAATCCACTAGGACAGAGGAACCTCGCCGAGAAGAGCCAAAAACTGCAAGAACTGTGCCGACTTTTGAAGTAAGTACTATTATTCCTCTTGTTTCTTCAGCATTGTTAAGTAACCAGAGTAACCTAAGTCATCAAAACGCTCAGAGAACTATCACTAGAAATCCACCAAATACTCAGTCAAGAAACCTAGGAAGATCTATGGAAGATGAGATGAGGTTACCCACCTTTAGAGGAAATGGATCTTAAGATCTTGATCAACATTGGTTTCTATGTGAAGCTGTGTGGAGTATTAAGAATATCATCGATGAAGTTGTCAAACGATATCAGTTCAACACTACCCTAAGAGATCGTGCACTAAGATGGTACATGAAATTCATCCAAGGAGATACACCTAAACCGTTGAATGCCATTAAGACTACGCTAATTGTCGAATTCAAGAAACCTAAGTCAGAGTCACAGTTCATTACATAACTAAAAGAAATCAAGCAGAGAACAGTTGAACCTGTGTGGGAGTTTGATCGGAGATTTAAGACCTTGACAGGCCATTTGAGTTTTCAGATCCCAGATGAGAAGAACAAGGAATGGTTCATTGTGCCCTCTTTCCACACATCAAAGTTCCTCTGATGCAACAAAAGATTACTTCGCAGGCTGAGACACTGGAGATCACCATGAAATTATAATTAGGCCTGATGGGAGAATCTAGCTTAGGTATGAGTCAAATATTGAGTCAGCTAACTAGCTTATCATTGCAGGTCGAAGATATGAAGAAAGATAAGGGAAAAGATAAAAGAGAAGACATATGGTGTATCAGATGCAAATCAGGATGCCATGACAAGGAGAATTATCCCCTATTTCATGAATACATGGTCTCTGGAGCTCCAAGCCCTTTGAAGCAAGTTACCCTACCCTGGTGCGAGGTATGTAGAAATCGACATCACCCTGGTGAATGGTACTATCTGCAAAAATATGTCCAGACACCCATAAATATGTATTGCAAATTCTGTAAGTCGGTAGGACATGATGACAGGGATTGTAGGGCTTACGATCTCATACATGAAAGGTCAAGGGATAAATAAAAAATTCAAGGAAAAATACAACAAGAAGAAGCACTGCGCAGTATAATTCCCCTGGGAGAGAAAACTTCAACCCTCATGGTGGATACCGAGGAAGAGGAAGAGGAGGAGGTATGGGTCGAGGTCGAGGACATATCATCTGTTATAACTGCGCATAACTAGGACACTTGGAAAGGGATTGTCAGAACCCTTTTACCACTTGTAGCTACTGCAACTTATTCGAGCATGTTATCGAGGAATGTCCAACATTGTTGGCTAAGCTTTAGGAGAAACGAGGAGGAAACCAACAAATACAACTAATCAAATTAGAACCTCACGGAGTATATCCCAGAGTCGTTGTTATCACTAGAGGAGGCGTTGTTACAGGAGAAGACAGAGTGATCCAAGGAAAGACTACAGAATAATCAGGAGTCAGAAAAGATGCAAAGAAGACACAAGAGTTTGATCCAAGGAAAGAGAAGCAGATATTTGAGGAAGCAAGAAAGGAATTCAGAAGAGATCATGATTCTTCATCAAAGTTTTGACTGGAAGTAAGAGAATGTGGAATGCCTCTGGCATTTGATCAGTGTGCTTCACCCGGAGATGGAAAAGAGGTGAGTAAACTTGTCAGTTTCTTGTATATGTTTATTGAGTTGATTAAAGATGAAAACAACATACAAGAACTACAAATTTTGGTCAAACATTATGAGATAGGAAGGGTAGATCCTTTGCTAAATAAAGTAGTACATCAAATATCCAAGAAGAGAAGGACAAATAAAGAACTATATCTTAATGCTCAGATTGGAGAGTACGATATAGACTCTGTGGTCCTTGACTTAGGTTCAAAGGTCAATGTCATGAAGAAGCAGACTTGGGCACTAATGTGAAAACCTAAGTTGATCTATTCCCCTATCAAGCTTAGGATGGATAATCAACAAGTTGTAAGCTCCTTTGGAATATTGGAGCGTGTCCCTGTGGACATCGATGGAGTAAGGACATTTGCAGACTTCGAGGTGATTGATATAGTTGATGATAGTTGTCCTTACCCTGCGCTATTAGGAATTGATTGGGATTTCAATAATTCCACTGTGGTTGATTTAAAGAAAATAAGAATGTCGTTTGAAGGAGATGGCCTTAGGGTCATTGCACCTTTGGATCCTGATGAAGGTCAGAGATACATAGAACCCATTAGAGAAGAAGACCGAGCATATGAACTAAAATATATATACAAATTAACATTTAGACAATATAACTACATTAAGCCTACAACAGATGGGAATTTGAGTTGGCGAAGTGACAGTGCATGTTCATCATATTCAGAAGAAGCACTGGAGAACTGGTAGAAAAAAATGTACAAAGTATCTAGAAGGAAATGTGCTAGATTAACCAGAGAAGTTCATTGGATCGACACAACAGTAAGTAATTTTCCCACCTTTGATGGTCTAAATCACTTAGAATCATTCCTAGTGAACTTTGAAGAAATTGTACCAACAAAACAAATATTTTTAGCAATGGATGAGACCCTAAAATCAACTCCAGGACAAAAACAATATTACAGACTGGGTACAATGTCTCACTTTGATGACAGCACGATTTTCAGAGCAAGTAGACGGATGTGAAGCTAGGTACATAGGTCGAAGTTGTATGAAGGACCATGTGCAAAGTTTTGAGGAAGCCTGGAGAAACATTCCTCAAGAATAGTGGGTACAAAAATTAATTAACACACTGGACACAAGTCCCATCAACTGGTATCTTCAAGAAAAATTGTGCCTCATCACTACAGATTGGGAAGGTATGAGCCAGAACTTTGTAACTACCTTTTTGTTTGAAATCCAATATCCTATAGTAGATCAAGCATTACAGGTTGTAAGACAAAAAGTGTTTGACGAGACACCTAGCCTCCCTTTAGAGAAAGAAGAGGAGGAATGGACTACGCCTCTTCAGAAGTTGCAAGGTTGTTACAATATCAATGATGGTGAAGACGATGATCCTAGGAATGTGAACATCGCAGAAACAGAAGGCCAAAGAGATGTAGAAGGACCAGGAGTCGAACTAACTTTTGGTGGAGAACCAATTAAAATAAAAAAAATCAACATTGGAACAAAACATACACCAAAACTTGCAAATGTTGGAGATTATTGGGAGGCTGCCACCATTGACAAGATCACAGAGTTACTACATGAGTATCAAGACTTGTTTCCAACCAAGTTAATTGATATGAAGGGAAGTAAAGGGCCCATGGGAGAGATGAGGATCCCTTTGAAACCATATGCAAGGCCAGTCAAATAGATACCCTATAGATTGAACCCTAAATATAAGGAGAAAGTGAAGATTGAGCTTGACAGAATGCTGGAAGTAGGAATCATAGAACCTATTGAAGAGTCAGAGTGGATTAGACCTATGGTGGTACAAGATAAGAAGACAGAAGAAATCAGGATCTATGTAGATCTTAGGAAGATGAATGATGTCTGTTTGCATGACCCATTCCCTATGCCATTCACTGACGAAGTGTTAGACAATGTAGGAGGATATGAGGTATATTCTTTTACAGATGGATTTTCAGGATACCGTCAGATCTGAATTTCCAAGGAAGATCACCATAAGACCACATTTGCAACAGAATGGGGATCATACTAGTATACAACGATGCCATTTGGATTGAAGAATGCACCAGCCATCTTTTTCAGGGTGGTGGTCGAAGCGTTTAAGGAGTTTTTACATAAATTCCCGGAAGCATATTTTGATGATTGGACTGTTTTCATAATTTTAAAAAATCATATTGAATGTTTATGACAAATGTTGGATAAGTGTAGGCAGTGTCGGATTGCCTTGAACCTAAAGAAGTGCATCTTCTTTTCACCCTTTGGAGTGTTGTTGGGCCATATTGTGTGTAAGCAGGGATTTCTCATAGATCCATCCAAGATTTCCATTATAGTTGATCTACCCCCTCCTACTTCAGTCAAATAGTTGTGCACTATGCTGGGACATACTGGATACTATAGGAAATTCATTAAGGGATATTCATAGATCATAGCACCCATGGAGAATCTTTTAAAGAAAGACTGTCAGTTTCATTGGACAAAAGAATGCCAACAGAGCTTCAACACACTGAAACAGAAAATGGTTACTACGCCCAATCTAGTTTTCCCAGATTGGAGTAAGGAATTTCACGTGCATGTTGATGCATCTTCTATCGCATTAGGAGCAGTGTGAGCACAACCAGGAGATGAAGACATTGACCACCCGTTATCCTTTGCTAGCAGGAAGCTATCAATAGCTGAGATTAATTACACCACCACTGAGCGAGAAGGATTAGCCATGGTGTATGTGCTGCATAAGTTCCACCACTACTTGTTCGGAGGACATTTTAAGATGTTCACTGATCATTATGTGCTTAAATACCTAGTCAACAAACCAGTGTTGGGGGGAAGAATATGAAAATGGCTTCTACTATTTTAGGAATATGATTTCGAGATCGTGGTTAAGCCAAGAAGAATGAACAAAGGTCCTGACCACTTGTCGAGGTTGGAACATGGAGAAGAGCCTACTAGTTTGGAGGATACACTGCCAAATGCACATTTGCTGGCCATTAGGAAGGTTTATGATCACTTCGCAGAGATAGTGCAGTTCCTGTCAACAGGAATGGCACCTAGTGACTATACAATTATTCATAAGAAACATGTGGTAGTGCATGCTATAGATTTTTAACTTATAGTTGGACAACTATACAAGATGGGACCAGATGAGATATTGAGGAGGTGTGTTATGGAAGCAGAGATACCATTGATCCTCGCAGAAGCACATGAAGGCACCATAGGAGGACACTATGCAGGGAAAGAAATAGCGCATGAGATTCTTAGGGATGGCCTTTGGTGGCCTACTCTACACAAAGATGCTAAGGAATACTATAAGGCCTGTGATGTATGCCAAAGAGTTGGGAAACCATCCATAAGATATGAGATGCCTTTATCACCTCAGCTAACCTTACAAACATTTGAGAAATGGGCCATTGACTTCGTGGGACCTATCAACCCACTAGTAAAGTGCACAGGAGATAGATACATAATCACTGCAACAAAGTATTTGACCAGATGGGAAGAAGCAAGATCAGTTAAGGACTGTAGTGCAACTATAGCTAGCTATTGTGCACTTCATATTGGATGATATCATAACTAGGTTTGGATGCCCAAAACTCCTTATGAGTGATCAAGGCACACATTTTATTAACAAGACTATTGAAGCCTTGACTGAGGAATTTGAATTTCACCATCAGAAGAGCATGACCTATCATCCACAAGAAAATGGGATAGTTGAAGAATTCAATAAGATCTTGGAGATAGCACTGACGAAGATATGCAGTGTGAACATGGATGACTGGGATTTGAGAGTACCAGTAGTATTATGGGCCTATAGAATCACTTGCAAGAAACTGACCACGCAGACCCCATTTAAATTGGTATATGGTCTAGAAGCAGTTGTACCCATGGAATATTTGGTTCCTATTCTGTTAATTCCAGCCTTTACAGATATGGATGACACTGGCGTTGTGCAAGAGATACTTGCACAGTTGGTCAAACTAGAAGAAGACAGATTTATTGCAGGATTTCACCAACAGGTTCAAAAAGAAAGAGAAAAGGCCTACCATGATAGACACATCAAGAAGAAATCTTTCACGCAAGGATATCTGGTATTGGTATATGAAAGTAAGTTCATGAGGCATCCAGGGAAGTTTAGAACACATTGTCTTGGACCATATGAGGTTTCCTATGTTACAGAAGGAGGACCTACGTAGTTGAAGACTTTGACTGGAGAATGGAAGGAAGGTTTGGTGAACGGAAGCCGGTTGAAATTGTATTATGACAACCATCTGCCTCGAATCTCTCGGTAAAAGCATAAGGAAAAGGGCCTAGGTGCCAAGTTCAGTTGAAACTCAGTACCAGACATAGAAAATATAGTCTGCACATAGAAGGGAGGGACAGAGCCTAAAGCATAGGCTTCCTTGCGTAGTCTGAAGTCGAAATGAAACAAAAAGTTCAGACCTGAAGTGCCTCGGGATGAGTCACATGTGAGTGTTGGGGGCCTGTTGGCCCTTGGTTAGGGAAGAAAGTGAAGATTAAGGGAGAAATGGAAAAATGTAAACTGCGCAGAAGACACAGTGACTCATATTGGGTCGAAGTGAGCAAAAGAGAAGAAAATACAGAGCGAAGTAAGAGAAATCAAGTCGTTGGACTAGGAGATCGAGGATGATAGATCAGAAAGGAAGAGGGATCGTGTTAAGCCCTAATATTGTCTCATTACCCCTTAATTGGGGCATATTATATTAGTAATGTTATTTTATTTATGTCGGATTTAGGCAATTAGTTCTAATTATACATCTTAGTCTCCTATATATACCAAGGAAACATTTTCATTTTGAATCATCTTGTACTTGAACATTTAAGTGGGATAAAAGAAAGTTTCCCCCATGAAGAGGCTTATTATATGAAATTATCTCTTTTTCAAGGCATTGAGTACTATTTCTGAGGTTTTTCTATGCTATATTTATATTTGGTTCTTAACATATGGTATCCGAGATCAAGGTCTTGGGGTTTCACTGCTACATCTGAGACACCTTGGCATTTTCACTATAACATTGTTTCTACAATTTTTCAAAAGGAATGGCTTGGAGGATATTTAGTAGATAGAGCAAGGTACGTTGGGTTCAAATTTTAGCTCCTGAGGCCTTATACTTTCGTAGATACATCCTATACAAGATAGGGTTCTGGAATCATCCTGAACTAAGTCATTGTAGAATTTTCGCTATAAAAAATTTTCTGTAATGTTTCAGACCCTAAACTTAGGAGGATATTTACATAAATTAGTAAGGTATTTGTGGTAAATTTTTTATCTTATGGATCATCTTAAATTTGTAGATACACCTTGTGTAAGATAGGGTATCTGACTAGTCCTATTGACTAGTCTCAAGAAGGTGTTCCAGGTAAGACAATCATAACTTCTTCCTAGAGTATCAAAATTGAGTGGGATTGGTTTCCTTGGATTCTGGACAGTATGTAGTATTTTTTGTGTGAGTTTTAGAATTTTATATCAATTAGTTTGTGCAGGGCATGCTATACAAGTGAGATCTCCTGGAAAGGCCAAAAATCGACAAGTTGTGGGGAAGTTACCGTGAATTCCACTTGGCACATCCAATTTTGATCAGACCTATGGCATTGCAGAGAAGAAATATCAGAGAACTAGATAAAAGAAATTTTCATACCTAGAAGGGCCGAAACTGGGGAGATACAACAGAATAAATATTGTCTAGCAGAACCACCCCAAAATCAAGGTTCAAAAGTGATACTTGGCCAACATGCCACCCAAAAAGGGAACTTCTACACCAAATAAGCCTCCATAAAATCCTACTTGGACTCTTGGTGAAGGTGAAGAAAGGCGTAGGGACATAGATGATTTACAAAAGAAGATAGTAACAAAATATGAACTACAAGATATGGTGGAGGGTTTAAAAGGAGAGATCATGGAAGTATTGAAAAATTTCGTAACAGAGAAGACACCTGAAAGTGAAAATGCATCCCATGAAATTCATGATGAGGACACAAGGAAGGTTATTCAAGAATGGAGAAACTCCAACTTTGGTTTGAAGACCAACCATGCTTCTAAGATTGATATGAGGAAGTTTGATGGCAGGGACCCAATCTCATGGATACTTCAGATGGAGCAATTCTTTGATCTCCATAATGTGCCACATACACAAAAGGTATGAATTTCTTCTTTATATTTAGAAACTAATCAATTTGTATGGTATCGATGGATTTTTTATCGCAAATCACTCATCACTTCGAAAATTTTCATGGAAGAAATGATATCACACTATGAGGATACAAGCAACAATACCTTCTTTAGCCAAATGATAATTCTCAAGCAAAAGGGTTCAGTTACCGAGCACATTGAGAAATTCCAAAGATTAAATATAAAGGTAACCGATATTCCAGATGAGCACTTGATTGATGTATTCATAGAAACTTTAAAGGATAACATTCAACATGAGGTTCACCTTTGGAAACCCAAATCATTGGAGAATGCATTTAAGGTGGCAAGAAATGTTGAAAGTAAAAATATGGCTATGGCTACTAGAAGGACCAATCCTAACATCTATAGAGAGA
>ML782854.1:430805-457794 GCA_009831015.1 Picea engelmannii | reverse complement strand
CTGTGCTATCTCGATCATCCAACCCGATTAGATAATAGAAGCAAGGGATGAATGGAAGAATGACGAAAAAGTGTGGACTCTCATTCAAAGGTTGCAGCAGGATTCCAGTGCATTAGATACATTTACATGGAAAAATGATTCACGATGGTACAAAGATCGCTTATATTTATGTAAGAACTAACAACTCAAACAAAAGGTGCTATTGGAATTGCACACCTCTCCAGTAGGAGGGCACTCAGGATTTTTGATAACCTACCATAGAGTCCAGAAGGATTTTTTTTGGGATGGCCTTAAAACTGATGTTCAAAGATTTGTGGTAGAATGTTTGGTTTTCCAAAAAAATAAGGTGAAAACAATTAAGAACCCAGGTCTTTTACAACCATTATCCATCCCAAGTCAGCGCTAGGAGGAGGTTTCCATGGATTTCATCACAGGGTTACCAAAGTCTGAAGGAAAGAGTGTAATCATGGTGATTGTTGATAGACTAACCAAGCACACATACTTTTTTGCACTCTCTCATCCCTTCAAAGCTAGTACAGTTGCCACTGCATTCATGGAGATAGTTCAAAAGCTACATGGCAGCCCAAAGATTATTGTAAGTGACAGAGATCCCATCTTCACTAGACATTTTTGGACAAAATTATTTTCTTGTTTGGGTACTCAATTGGCTCATAGCTCATCCTATCATCCTCAATCTGATGGACAAACTAAGATAGTGAAAAAATGTTTGGAAGTCTACCTTCGTTGCTTTGTCTCTGATAAACAAACAAAATGGTTCAAATGGTTACCCTTGGCAGAATTGTGGTATAACACTTCCTTTCATACTGCAACAAAAATGACACCATTTATGGAACTTTATGGATACCACCCTCCTTCCATCACTTCTTCTCTAAAATAAAAATTTAAGGTTCAAGCAATGGAAGATCACATGGAGAATCAAAAACAAGTTCTCTAAATCTTAAAGGACAACCTGACCATGGCACAGAATCGCATGAAACAACAAGCAGATCAACATCGTAGTGAAAGAAGTTTTGAAGTAGGGGATTGGGTGTTTTTAAGACTACAACCATAAAAATAGATGTCCCTCAAGCAAGACAAGAAGGATAATAAATTATCACCAAAGTACTATGGCCCTTATAAGGTGTTGCAAAAGATTGGTACTATGGCATACAAATTGGAGATGCCTACATCTTCATGAGTACACCCAATTTTCCATGTTTCATGCTTAAAGAAGGTTATAGGCGACAAGATCGCAGTTCAAACTATATTTCCAGAACTTGACGAGGAAGGAAAAGTCATATTGGATCCTGAAGCCATCACTGGCACAAGAATTCGCCTGCTGAGGAATAGATTCATTTCAGAGTATCTCATTAAATGGAGGAAACTACCGGCTGAAGATTCCACTTGGGAAGATGAGTATTTTATATAGAACCATCCAGAGTTACTCAAGCATTGCGGACAACACTTGTCTCAAGGGGAGGGGCATGTTAAGCCCTAATGTTGGCTCATTACCCCTTAATTGGGGCATATTATATTACTCATGTTATTTTATTTATGTCAGCTTTAGGCCATTAGTTGTAATTATACCTCCTAGTCTCCTATATATACCAAGGAGACATTTTCATTTTGAATCATCTTGTACTTGAACATTTAAGTGGGGTAAAAGGAGGTTTCCCCCTCAAAGAGGCTTATTATCTGAAATTATCTCTTTTTCAAGGCGTTCAGTACTATTTCTGAGGTTTTTCTATGCTATATTGATATTTGGTTCCTAACAAATCGTGGAAGACTCATCAAGTGAAAGAAGATGTCAACAGATGCTTTGGAGCACTGCACATGAATGAAGGAAAGAAATGATGGTAAAGCCATGAGAATGTGGGTCAAGTTGACCTAGGGCTTTAGCATTTAGGGTTTTGGACACCTAGGTTTTGGCCTAAGGTTTTCAATGAGCTATTATAATGTATAAATAAACGTCAAGAGGACCTGGGATGGGATAGAGTAAGAGAGATAGAAGAGATTATGCATTGAGAAGAGATTTCTATTGACAGAGAACTATTGTATTGTGAGAGTAGTCTATATTGTGAGATCTTCAGCTGGGTGTGAAGATCAACCTTGCAATTGGGTACGCAGGGAGGGGAGAGAAAGAGAGAGGAGAAGAGAAGATCTGCTAGCTAAGAGCACAGATAAGAACTGTATGCTTCCATCTTAATATATCATAAAGCACAGTTCTGTGGACATATCCCTAGGGAGAAGGTGAACCATGGATCTTGTGTTATGTGTGATTGATATTGTGTTCTTTGTCATTTGATATGTTGCTATTGTGATATTGTGTTAGATATGAAATATAACTTGTGTAGTAGGTTTAAGGAAGATAAAGAATAACTAGGTGATTGTGTGTTGTTGCTGTGAATCCACTCTAGATTTCCTTTGGTTGTAGACACTTGTGTCCTGCAACCCCCTATATCTACTTCGGGTAAGACTACATTTACTTCATAGATGTTGTTGAAAGGGCCAGTAGTTAGGGCTTGTTGGTGCGTTGTTAGTGATGAAACATGGGTCTTCCCCTGTGCCAACAATTACATAGTTGCCACAATGAAAAATAGTTTAAATGACCAAACCACTCATGCCAAAGTTTTCTCAAATCATCACTACGAGCAAAACAAATTGATGGAAAATATGATCACCCAAAGTTGTCAATCTTTTACAACCTGGTAATATCATCAACAATTCCAGTTTCTAGGACTTAGTGAGGTCAAAAATTACAACTTAGTGAGGTGAAAAATCTATTATTTTACCTTGTTATGAACCTAGTTATGTGATATTAAGCAGAAACATGAATATAATAGAAATTACTAATGGAAAAGAAAAATATAGAGAATAGCACACCAAAATGATACCTTTATTGAAATGGGAGCAATGGTCACTTTCCTCTTTCAAGGGGCAATGTCCAACTAAGCAATGTTCTATTACAATAATTCTCAAGACAAATACTTATCATGCCCTTGAGTCCTATTTATACTAAATTTTTCTATGAAAAGAAAAATATAGAGTAAGATATTTCTAGAAGCAAAAGATTCTATTAGGTATTCTTATATTTCACTTGTTCATGTTATTAACTAGGCCTTATTTATTACTATCGGTCTTTATTACATGGAAAATATATTTTCCTACCTACATGAGGGGTTAGGGAGGTTAGGTCCCTATCATTCCCTCCCCCTTAAAAACACCCTTGTCCTTAAGGATTGATATGAGGAAATTACTATAGAATGGTAGTCATCTCCTAGGTGGCATCTTCTAGTTGTGTATCCTTCCATTGAACTAAAAAATTCTTGACTGTGTGTTGACAGAGACGATGCTCACATTGGTCCAAGATTGCTTCTGGCTGCAAACAAATGGAACCTTCTTCATCCAACTCAGGTATACTAGTCTAATTTTGGCACCTAGTGTCAAACACTTTCTTTAAGCAAGAAAGATGAAAAACAAGATGGAGATGAGAGTTATTGAGAAACTCTAAATGGTAGGATCATAGCCCCACTCTCTTGAGAGTACGATAAGGTCCATAAAATTTTGGGGTGAGTTTCTGATAGTGTTGGGATTTGAGTGAAATCTTATTATAAGGTTGTAGATGAAGAAACACCTAGTCCCCTTCAGCAAATTCACATTTAGAATGACCTTGATCTTCTTCTTGTTTCATGCGATTCAGAGTCATGACCAAATTTTCTTTGAGAGTACGGAGAATGGACATGTAAACTATAATTGTTTGATACACCTTCTAAACTTTGGAGACATTAGGAATGTATGATAGAACTAAGGGTGGATTTTGTCAATATAATTATTCAAAGGGAGTCATGTGAGCGGTGGAATTGTAATATGTTTTGTAACACCATTCAAAGAGGGGTAACTACTGAACCCATTGAGTTTTTCTATCAGATGAAAAAGACCTCAAATAGGTTTCCAAACACGTGTTGATTGCTTCAGTTTGTCCATAAATATGAGAATGATATGTTTTTTTGACATTCAATTGGGTTCCCTTGAGTATGAACAATTCTTGCAAGAAAGTGATCGTAAAAGTTGGGTCAGAGTAAAAAAAAATAGAATGAGACATGCCAAGGAGTTTGAAGATATTATTCATAAAACATTGATCCATGATGGATGTTGTGAACATTTGTTGAAGAGCACAAAAATGAGCATATTTGGAAAGATGACCCACTACTACCATGATGACTATCTTATTACCTGATTTAGGTAAGCCAACAATCAAGTACATATAAATATCTTTCCAAATAGTAGGTGGAATTGGAAGCGGTTGGAGTGTCCAAGATTTTTTACAGTCTCAACCTTATTGGGTTGACAAGTATCACATTCCTTCATAAAGGTGTCGATATCATGTTTCATATTTTCCTAGAAAAAAGAACATTTGACCCATTCATAGGTTTTGGTAAAACCTGAATGACCAGTTGTAGGTGAAGCATGAAACTCATAGAGCACAGTGGATTTAAGGTTCGAATTTTCTCTTAAATACATGAGACCTTTATAAAAAATCTCCTCATGGTTCCATGAGTACCCCAGAGAAGGTTGAGGATCCTACTACAATGTTTGGATCAGTATGGAAAGTTTTGGGTCTTGCAACCATTGCTGGAAAATCTCCTAAATCCAATAAACAAATATGAATGAGAGGGAAAAAGGGGACCCGTCTTCTTCATATTTCCTTGAAAGGGCATCGACCGTGACATTTTATTTTCATTTTTTGTATATGATCTCATAATCATATCCAAACAACTTGGTTACCCATTTTTGTTACTCCGGGGAAGAAATTTGGTGTTCAAGAAAATACTTGAGGATTTGATGATCAATTTTAATTTAGAAGTGTTGCCCCAAGAGATAAGGATGCCAAAGTTCCACAACAGGCAAAATATCCAAAATTCCCTTTTCATAGGTGGATTGGCCCAAATGACGCTCTCACAAGTATTTTTTGGTGAAATCCAAAAGTTGACCATCTTGCATGAAGACAACCCCAATTCTTTTTCCTGAGGCATCACATTCCAATACAAAGGTCTTATTGAAGTCAGGGAGAGATAGAATAGGAGTAGTGCACATGGTTTCTTTCAAAACTTGGAAGGAATGGTCGACTCTTGGAGTCCAAATGAAATAATTCTTTTTAAGGATCATTGTGAGGGGGTCTACAATTTTTCCATAATTCTGAACAAAATTGTGATAATAACCTGTCAATCCTAGGAAGCCACGCAAATTTTTAAGATTTTTTGGGCACGACCAATCCTGCATAGATTCAATTTTCTTTGGATACACCTGGACATCATCCTTTCCAACAATATGTCCCAGGTACTCAACTTCAGAGGCTCCAAAAGAACATTTAGTCTGCTTAAGAAATTTTTCGTGTTGAGATAGTAGTTGTAGAACTTGATAGACATGGGTAAGATGGGCTTGCCAAGTTTTTCTATAGCTAAGAATATCATCAAAGGAAAGAAAGAAAAAATGACAGAGGAAAGGATGGAAGACATGAATCACGAGACTTTGAAAAGTGGAGGGAGCATTACAAAGGATGAATAGAATAACCAAGAACTCATAGTGATCCTCATGATTTATGAATGCAGTCTTGGGAATGTATTCTTATTTCATACAAATTTAGTGGTATCCAGAATGAATATCAAATTCAATAAAATATTGAGGACCACTCAATTCCTCCAAAAGGTCATCAATGATAGGAATGGAAAAATTTTCTTTTATTGCGAGTCTTTTTAGGGCGTGAAAATTAACACCCATGTGCCAAGTACCTTCTTTATTAAGGACCATGAATACTGGAAAAGAATAGGGGTTGGTATTGGGGGGGATGACACCATATTCTAGTGATTCTTTAAGAATATTCTCAATTTCATTCTTTTGGGTGAAGGGATGATGACAAGGTAAAACATTTGGGGGAATACTGCCTAGAACTAGAGGAACATAATGATCATGGATACCACGATAAGGGGGAATTCATTGGGGTTTTATAACATAGCCTAGTGTATGGAGAGGATAGATTGGAGGTTGAGGTGGATACAAGGTGTCTCAACCACTTGAATGGAATGAAGTTGGGAAATAATTCCAGAATGACCTTTTTTGAGGAGCTTTTCCATTCTATGGGAACTGATAATCTCTAACAAACATGGTGTGATTCCTTGGAACATGTGTTGTTGGCCCTCTTGCTGGAATCACATGGTTAATTTATGGAAATCCATGGTGATAGGGCTGAGAGTGCGTAACCATTAAACACCAAGTACAATGTCACAACTGCCCATGTCAATAGAAAACATATGAGGTTATAGGTGGTATTGACCAATTTCTAGGTGCACATTTGCACAACTCCCTCCAAATTTCATGGAATCCCCATTGGCAATCATGATTTGGATATTATTAACTGAATGGATATAGAAATTGACTTCTTGGGCAATGCAAAGATGAATAAAATTATGGGTGCTTCCATTATCAATGAGAATGATGAATTTCATGTGCTTAATGTAGACAATTAACTTGAGGGTTTGGGTAGTAGAGAAACCAGTGAGTGCATTCAAGTAAATTAGTGGTTCAACTTTCAGTGGATCAAAGGGAATTTAACATTAGCAGGTGGGGGTAGCTCAGCTACAAGGGAATCATATTCCTCTTCTTCAAGAACATCCTCATACATAGCCATAAAATATTTTGTTCCTTACACTTGTGCCCCAAAAAATTCTTGTCATCACAAATATAACAAAGATCCTTAATATGGAATTCTTCCATTTCATCCTAAATCAATTTCTAGATCTTGAAGGAAGTGAAAAGAGGGGTGGGAAGCGTGGGTTTAGGGAGAGGAATAAAGGATTTTTTTCTGGTTTGGGATGAGACTACTCGTTGTACTTCCTTGGCCTATTTAGTAGCTTCCAAACAAATCTGAGGGTGAACCATGAGTACATGGGAATGTATTTCATCATCCTTTAGGCCACAAATAAAGCACTCTCTGAAAAAAGAATCTTTCATGGCCCTCTGTTCTGAAAGCTAATTGCTGAAAGGAAAATATAAACTCTTCCACTGGGTAATTTTGTTTCAACTTGGTCAAATGGCCTAAATGAATAGTGTCCCTGTCAAACCGATCATAAATATATACAACAAATTGTGTCCAACACACATACCCTTGGCATTCTTTTTTACACAATTACCACCATTTACATCATTCCGGATCCAAATGGAGAACACCATAACAACGAAAGGCCTAGTCATCGATGATGCCATGCAAAGAGAAGTAGTGTTCCTTTTGGGTGACCCATACCATGGAATTTGGGTCATCAAAATTGTTCATGCACACTCTATGAATACATAGTTCACACTGAAAGTGATTGGACAAAAAATTATAGGAATTGGAGGAAGTATCACCTTCAGGGTGAAAAAGGAATATTCAATTTGGAAAAGAGTTGGACAAAAAATGATTCAAGCTATCTTTCAAGTTTGAATTCCACGTGGTCATAGAGGCCCTTCTTCATGTCCTATTTTAGGTCTTCCATTTTTTCATCTATGGTGGAATGGATGGAGGAATTGATGATGGAAATATTGGTATTGATTTGCTACAATTCCTTCTAGTTCGTAGAGAGATCAACTGACAAGGCATTGAAGTGTGATTCAATATCTTGGTTGTGGTTGTGGGCCATGGTGAAAGGAATAAATTTGAAGGGGGTGGGTAGGTCCACACAAATAAAGGGTTATGGATGAAGAGTATCACGATGATTATGAAAAAAAGGGGAATCTAATGGGATAGGTCCCAAATAAGGGTGTCAAGACCAAAGGGAAAAAAAGGAAGAAAAATTATAGGTATCACAACAATTAGGATGAAAAAAGGAATCAGATGGGATAGGTCTCATATAAGGGTGTTTTTTTTTTAACTTCGATAGAGTTATACTCCGATCTAAATAATAATGCAATGTCAAATTGGCCAAATTCCTAATAGGAAACATGTGTATTAATTTCAAAACCAGAATGCAGGAGGTAAGATTTCATGAAAATAGATCTTTTATCTTCCTTTTTTGTTTTGTTTCCATCCCAATGGTTAGGGTTTTCAGGGTTCCTACAAACAAGGGTTTGACCTATCCTATAACTCTCTTATATACATGCGAGGTCGAATAGTAATACTCAGACCAATATCTCAGGGAACCAACTAAGAAGGCTAAAGCATACCCTTATCCATACTACCCAATTACCCAGGTGTTAGAGAGTATATTCCTGAGTGTTGTTCTTTGTGTCACTATAGCAATCAAGTGGTCGATCGGTTAATCTATGGCTGGTTTCAGGATACCTAGGGGGGATCCCAATACACCAGAGGTACTTGGAAGAGAAAGTTCATATATAGATGTTGTCTAATCCACCACCACTCGAAGGAGTACCAACAAGGGTTACAAGGTTGTCCAACAATGTGACCTTAAAAACCTCTTGTATTTCCGGCATGTATGTTTCCCCAACCATGAATTTATGTATTGAACAACAATTCAATGTAGTTTAATTACATAGGAACACTTCTCTATCCTGAAAAAAATTTAACCCACACTTCCTGCAAAGGAAAGTTCTCTGATACCACTTTTTATGCACCTGTTTATGTAATAATAAGCATAAATAGGAATATAATAAAAAATACCAATGGAACAAAAAAATATAGAGAATAGCACACCAAAATTATACCTTTATTGAGATGGGAGCAATGTTCACTTTCCTCTTCCAAGGGGAAACCTCTAGCATAGCAGCTCTCTATTACAATAATTCTCAAGAAAAATACTTTGCATTCCCTTGAATCCTATTTATACTAAATATATCTACCAAAATAACAACCTAGAGTAATATCTTTATAGAAGCAAAAGATTTTATTAGGTCTTCTTACATTCGATTTGTTCATCTTATTAACTAGTCCTTGTTTATTAATATCGACCTTTATTACACGGAAAATATATTACTCTACCTACATGAGGGGTTAGGGAGGTTAGGTACCTAATAGACACATTGATAGAATGTTGCAGGAAAGACTTAGAACACATAATACATCATTGAAATGACCATTATATACATGAAATTTTCGAGACCCTACAACACAAAGAGATCTATTATCACCAAAAATTAATTGCTTGGTGTTACATTCATTAAGAGAATAAAATATGGATTTATCCTTATCCATATGATAAGATGATCCAAAATCAATAATCCACTCATAAGAAGAAGAAGTTGAAGTTGAATTACAGGAAAAAATAGAAGAAGAAGGTGAATTTCCATGAGAAGAAGAAGAAGAAGAATCAATATTGATGTTGTGCTTCTTCATTGTTACTTCTAAGGATTCCATGCTTTTAAAAAATTTATACTCCACATGACGATCTTTCCCATAAAAGTTGCAATGTATGTCAATATTCTTACTTTTGGATTTTTCTCCTTTGTCACCATTAGGAGCAAAAGATGGTGGAGAGGGTTTGGGACCCTTGCTTTGGTTTTTGTTGTGGCAAGGATGTTTCTTCTTTTGATTCTTGGATTTATCTTTCTGCTGGGCCACTAAGGATTTGTTGCATGTACCTACAGTTCTAATCAATCCAAGTTGCACAATTTTATCTTTCTTTCGAATCATATAATCATAAAATGACTCAAGAGAGGGTTCTTTGAACTCCCTAGAGATTCTCTATGGCATAAAAGGTGGATTAAAAAACACAATATGCACTACCAAGATTAGAAATAATAGCATATATGCATCACTATTCATTGATATCTATTATTTATTCTATACATAAAAGTATAAGTATTTTTGTTCTAAGACTTTTGTGACCATTGTTGTGATGAGGTAGTTCTTTCAAATTCATCGCATTGGTTTTTTAGATTTGACGTTTCAGACCAAACCAGTGTGGTCCATCATCAGGAAAAGTATTATTGAGATAACACTTTTCCTGATGATGGACCACATGAGATAATACTTTTCCTGATGATGGACCACACTGGTTTGGTCTGAAACTTCGATTAGAAAAAACCAATGCAATGAATCTGCAAGAACTACCTCATCAAAAGTATAAGTTTTTTTAACTTAGATAAATAATCTTCAATGCAAGGAAAATAATTGGGACTTAAAGTCATTAACTGATTTTGTAAATTGTAGGATTGAATAATATTGTGTTTACCAAACATATCTTGAAGTTGTTCCCATGCTTCATGGGGGGCATTAGTTCCTTGAATGTGAAACCTTAGATCAATAGAGATGGACATTCTTATTAGTCCACATTATTCATCATTCATATTATCTCATTTGACTTTATTTTCATCATCAATAGGTTCTTGTTCTTTTCCAGGTAATTTGGTACAATCCTTTACTTATTAATACATCCTCCATATGGGATTTCCATGAGAACAAGTTGGTGTTGGTAAGAAAAAGATCATTGGGAGAAGCAAAATTAAAATATCTATAGAATATGGATTTAAAAGCTAAAACGGATGGTCTGGATGGAAATATTTAGATAAAAAAAATAGGTTGTTTAAAAAACAAAAAACATTGAAAACATACTTCATATGTGAAAGTTATGCCATTTTAAAAAAAAGGCATGAATGGTAAGCATAGAGCTACATGGCAAGTGAAACTTGGTGTTTATGCTCCTCCTTATCTAAATTTGACTATAAGCTCACTTTTACAAATAATATACTTATGAAGTGACCCTCTTTTATAGAATAAGTGAGAATCACTTTTACAATGAAGTTACATTGTAAATTAAACTTGCACGAAAAAAAGAATAACTAAAAGTAATACTAAAGCTATTTATAGTGATTCACTTTTATAAATTAAGTGAAATGCACTTTACAATGGATGTATGAACGTTTTCAAGAAAGTATCAAAAAATATACTTGAACTCAAGACCTCTTACTTAATAAAGCAACTTTTAACGAAGTGATCTAGTGAAAAACACATTTTAATCTTAATAAGAAGGATGAGGGTTGTTGTTATTGATGTTTTTTTTGTTGTGGAAGATGGTATTGAAGTGAACGCTAAAACAAACTTATTTTCATGTGTTCACTCACATAAAAAATCGTTTGCTTCCTGACAACAACAAGTGGTTAGATCTCAGTTAGCTTACTCGGAAAATGCAAGTTTTCTCTTTGTTTCTGATTTACCAAGATCACATAGAGCACATGGAAAATAACATATGCAGACAAGAAAACACTTTCCACTCTATTATGTATTCACCAATATCACATACAAAACATGTAAAATAGTGTACGAATATTAGAAAGAGTAGCAAACATAAGAAAAAAAAAATAGAAAACCAAAATATTATATCTATAAAAAATTGAAAAGGCTGTATCCAGGATTTATACCTATGGATCTAATTGATATGGTTGTATCTTGGGAAAATGGAAACGTAGAGTGAAACAAAAAGTGTCCCTAACTGATATGAGCACTTTGAACACAATGGAATAGTCCTCTTATCCCAAAAATGCATAGAAATAGAAAAATCCAGATATGTGTCAACACGGCTTCAAGATCTCGATCTACAATGGGAGTGGGTATTCAAATGCACTATGATACCATGTTCGAAAAAACTGGTATTGTAACATAGGACGAACACCTTTAGTAAAAAATCACACAAGAAGGTAAAATATCAACACACGAATGTTTTTACATGGTAAAACCCATGTGGGAAAACATCCACGACCGATGCCAACATGGCCACTTGAGGCAATTTATTAATGAAAAAGAAAAATATCACAAGAGAGGTTCTCATAATCGATCATTGACCAATGAACCTCTATTATTGTGAAATAGATATCATGGACCAATCAAATATTAAGCCACAAATCAATGTAGCCATTAATATCGAAGAGAATATGAACCATCTGACCACTCTATGCCTAGAACATATTATGTATGACAGATCAAATAATTACAAATACATACTAATGGATACTAAAGAAACATTATACCAAGTTGATCTTAACTAAATCCTAAGTGTCTAAATATCCTAACAATTACTAAAAGAAAAGAAACACATAGCCTAAAAGAGATTGTTTTCTTAATACAAATTGTACTAGAACCCAAAAATAGAAACAACCTAGAAAATGGAACAACCCAAAAGGTTGAAAATGAGTAGTTAAATTAGAAACCCTAAAATGTACATGAAAATCCAACCTATTCACTTGTAAAATCCACAAAAAAGAGATGCAGAGTTAGAATATCTAAGAAATAAAATTGTTAAGGATTTCTTTGAGATAAAAAAAAAAAATGTGTGTGTGTGTATTAAATAAACAAAATTCACACACACACATTTACATATAAAATATATTCAAAACTAAAATAATAAAATAATAAAAGGTTAACAAAAATAAATTATTTTTGAAATGTGTGGGTTACAAACTAAACTTATATAATAATTAGAAGTTAACAAAAGTAAATTGTTTCTGAAATGGGTGGGTAAATTGTAACTGTCCAAGAACCAAGAGGGTTGGTCATGAAATCCATGGATACATGCATTATGGGTTGTCATGGGATTAAATCTCCACACCCACCAAAATTTGAACCCCATGCCTCACACAAACCATAAAATCTAGGCCACCTTAATTAGAGATCAAACTTGAGAAAATGCATAATTAAACCTATAAAAATATTAGAAATCAAACTAAGTTTGCAGGAAAGTGATCATTTGTAGGTCATAATGATTTATTCCAAATGATGTCATCCAAATGGCCGCTTAGCTACAAACCTAGCATGGCTTATTCATTTCCATAGAAAAAGAAGTTACAATACTTAGATGCCCAGAAACAACTCAAAACAAATTCTATGAGTATTGTTGGAAATAGTCTCAAAATTTTATAAAACGCTTTACGAAAACAATTAAAGACTATCATGATGACCTACCAAAACAAAGTCAACAAATGTAGTATTGTCATATAGAAACAACCAATCAATATATGAGTTATCCTATTGGGAGTTGAGCTCCCCATTTACATATTATTCGAATTGCATATGGTTCTTAGTCAAATGTAATTTCCCCTTTGAGAGATCATCAATGGTAGGATTCAACTCTCTATAAATGTGAACAAAGGAAATTTTTTGGAAAGAAGAAGTAGAGGATTTCATATTTTGTCCCAAATATTCCAATGCTATGTTTGATATCTATAGTTGATTATTCATCCACCCAATAGCCAGTTTTGAATCTGCAAATACTGGGAAACCCTACAAGAGCTAAAGAGTGTTGTGAAATATTAGTTATTTTTGGGACTTTTCCATAAAAACTCCCTACATTCTATGCTAGACAAATAACCCAATATATGAGCATAGGAAGGACTCACCAAAATTTTAGAGTTCATTTTTCATAGAATTCTCTAAAACATGAGTCCATAAAATCATTTTTCCAAATTTGTTGAAAACCAAAATCCTGTCTAATATCTGACCAAACGTGTGAAGTGTATGGAGAAAGAAGAAACAAATGAATGTTTGTTTTGACAACGTTTTCATAGAAAACAAATCTTAGGATCGTGCTTACCTTGGTGTTATAAGTAGTCCCACATAAGCACACATCCATATAGTACTAGCTATAAAAAGAGCCTTCTCTTTGGAGGACCATGGATGTCCCAAAGTTCCAAGTACCACCACGTAATTTCAATATTTTGTTGACTGGTCACCACCTCATATCCTGTTTTTGTCAAATATGATATGCTTGAATTCTAAAATATCCACACAAATTCATCCTCCCTATTAGTGAGTGATGGTTGTGATTAAGTCCACATTGTTAGGCACTGGCCTATACATCCACAAAATTCTTCCATGCACCCTTGCTAGGAGTTTCTTCACACATCCATTAATGTGTTTATTGTGCCCAAAGTGCAGTATATCCAACAAATTCATGATACTTGTATTGTAGAGCACCAAGATTGATGCAGGAGCATCTCAAGCGAGCCAATGCGGAGACAAGGGACAACTGGAAAAGCGCCCAGTGCAAATTTTGAAATTACCTTGAAGTTATTGTGCAATCTTAAATGAGATAATTAAGAAGAAGCGCACTTGTAAAATGTAATCGGACCTTGAGCGATCCACTCTCGTCCTTACTAGGTAGAAGGCATTTATGGTAGTTAATGCAAGTAGATAGAATTTAATTCTAGATTAGAAAGTTTTAGAGCGCAAGAGGGAAATGGGATATAGACACCCTCATTGTATATTGTAACATTAGCGTGAAGAGAATAGAGAGCTGAGAAGGGAGAACTAAAATTTGAAGACACCCATGTACAGAGATTTGAATTAATAAGAAAAGAACTTTGATTCAAATTCATGGCATTGTGTTGGTTCTCCATGTATGTATGCTAAATGTTATGCTCATGGATATTTTACTCTTTCTATCATGCAATTGCTTTTATGCTATGTATGAATGATTTCTTGTTGAATGTTTGAAATCTGAGAGGAAAGGGAAAAGGAATGAGCTTCAATTGTTTCTCTATCTGAGCAAGAGTTCCTGCAAGGAGTGCAGTTGAATTTTCTGCAAGGAGTGCATTGACAAAGGGTTCATAGGTTTGTCTCTGAAAGCTCAGACTAGAGAGCTTTTGTTCTCATTCCCTTAGAAGTGCAGTTAGGCATAGGAGCCATGCAAGGAGTGCCCAGGCTGAGTAAAGACTCAAATTTGTGAACCTGAGCCAAGTATTGATGGATTGCTGCTGCAGGTGTGCACAGAGTTGAAGGATTTCAACACTTGGAAGTGTTTGAAGGTCTGTCGTAAGGAGTGCAAGCAGGAGTTTTCTGAAAGATTCGAAGTCATGGGAAAGTTCAGAAGGATTTGAACCTTCGAAGGAGTCAAAGGAAGGCATGAGGCCAAGTACCTTGAAAATCTGAAGGAAGGCGTAGCGACGTGGGATCTGCAGGAGGACAAGTTCTGCGGAGAGAGATACCTTGTTTAGTTTGTGCATACGTCCTTGAGAAAGGAAAGAACGGACGATCGGAATTCTCTGTGGATAATTCGAGAAGTCCCGTGAGCCGTCAGAGCTCATGGAGGAGCAAGGAAGTTATGAAGAATACTTTCAAGGGTTCAAGCTCAGGAGAGGCAGAACTGTAGATCCAAGCCAACAAGGACTGTTGGATTTACATGTGGATTTCTATATCGAGGTTTCGTAGGTTGAAGTCTCGTAATCTTTGCAACGAGACTCATGAAATTACGAAAAGTGAAGTCTTGAAGGGATAAAAGGATTGTGTGGGCCATAGAAGATAGCAGAGTGGACAAGTGGCGCACTCTCGACAAAGAAGTCAATTCAGTTGATCGTTTCGGGGTTTCGTGGGGTAAAGTTCTGAATTCCTTGCATTAGGATTCATGATATTGTGAAGTCTGAAGTTCTGATGGAGTGAAGGACCGTTGAAAGGTCAAAGCTTGTGAGCGCATCGGGGGTTTGGTAAATCGGGTTTCGGGAATCGCGGGAACAAGTTGCTTGACATCGCGACGATCGAAATCGTGATAAGGAGAAATCCGAGAGAGAAAGAGGAAAGGTCAAGCGTTGACTGCTTCAGGTTTTCGGAGGTTGAGAGACAAGGCGCTTGGCCACCAGATTCACGAAAGTGTGAAGTCCGATCTCCTGAAATACAAGGGGGAATTTCTCAAAGTTAGTTGTGGGTGCAGATTTCCCGAAAGGGAAATAGAAGAGCCATTGCAAAGCTCTTCGGGCTAGTGTAAGGGAGAAGATCCTGTTGACGTGGACCTTCCAACCTGCGGGTTGAGGGTTGCGGGCATCATCAAAGATCCACTGCACAAGATCCAATAGTGGCACGCCTAATGGGCCCTCTCCTCTACTCTCCATATAGTTATGCTGCACCAAATCTGGAAATTTAACTATGTCATCCACGTCATGATCAGAGTATTTCATGGTGTCTACTCCTCCCACAATCTCATCGTTGGCCTTTACTCCCACCGAGATTTTTTTCATCACTATTTCCAACCTCATCTATGTGTGCAATATTCCTTGCACACTACTCTCAGCTCGTTCCTTCTTCTTTCCTTGCGGGGACGACATCCAGACCTCTAGTATGCCTTGGTACTATATTTCATGATATTGCAGATTATCAGTGACTATTGCAGATTCCCTGATAGGAGAGGAGTTACCTAGAAAAAGTATAAATATAGCTCAAGGAGTCAATCACAAGTACACTCACGCACTCATTCATTGTTTATCTATTTTGTGAACTAGTGATCTTTTTGCTAAGTTTGTGACGAAATTTTCTGAGATAACAAAGGAAGGTCAAAAGTGAATGTTTCAGAGTTGCAAAAAACCCTATTGTATGAGGTATACATGGGTTACAGGTCAGAAAGGGAACATATGTATGCAGGCTATAGTGGATAAAAACATGTATATATGTGGGTAGTATAAGTACAAGTCATGTATCTGTAAAAAGGCTCATGAATGATTGCATAAATGTTGGTACCATGTCCTTGAAGTCTGAAGGAATTATACGGTCAACATCTCAAAGTTTCAGGTCAAGTATAGAGGAGTTGGTATGGTTGTATACTTGTTTTGATAGTTACTTCTGGTCATGATATGGTGTATTCTTGAGGCACACTTAGTTTGGTTGGTTTGGTACTTGGATATGGTATATCTTGGTTGCTTGGCTGAGTGAGAAGGAATACTATATGTGGTTCAGTACATGACATGGTTCGTATAGTTCATATTGTTGAGTTGATTGTACATGGTTGAGGAATATTGATGTTGTATGTTGTCATATTCATGATGAACATACATTAGTTCTTTTATATACTTCATTGATGATATGGTATAGATATGCATATGGTTGATGATACATGTTACACATGGTTGATGCTCTAGTTCATGATTCACTATTCCTTATTGATGTATCTTTGGTTCATCATTGATGCATGCGATAGTATGTATGTTTGTATATAGTTGATAGATGGTATGGTACACATGTTAGTTGATTTATGTAAATATATAGGTTGATGAGACAATGACAGTGACAAAGATAGTGGAAAAATGGTAGTCAGTGGAAATGACAGTGGAAGAGTTTGCGATAGTAAAAATTGGTCTACACTTATATTTCAGGGTGGTTGGATGGGGAAAGGATAGGTGGTTGTAGCCACCTTCCGGTTGGAGCTGGAGAACTCATGGGGCTTGTAGCCTCCTTCTGGTTGGAGCCAACAAATTCAGAGAGTTATAGCTTCCTTCAGGTTAGAGCCTAAGAATATGGGGTTGGATCCTCCTTCCAGTTATAGCTAGAGAATCAACAATTTGTTTCTTCCAATGAATGTATTCTTTTGATATATAAGAAAATCATTCCATGGTTTTATCCCATTTGGGTTTCTGTGTAAATTTTTGTGTACTATGTATCTATTGTTATATTATGTTGTTTATGATTATACTACTAATCATATATTAAATGCTAATGATCAATTTTTTAATATTGTTGAAAAATGTACTATGGTTAAAATTAATAAAATTGCTCATTACTGATTCACCCCCCCTTTTAGTAATCCAACAATTGGTATCCGAGTGAGTCCTTTAAGAAGAAACCTAACCATTGGAATCTGATGATGGATTATGCTAAGATTGGGGTAACATAGTTCGATGGAGAGAACTATGTATTTTGAAGAAAAATAATGAACATGTATATATAAGCACAAGGATTCGATGTTTGGTGATCAGTAGTAGATGGATATAGATGGAGAGAAACTTGAAGAAATTGATTCAAGGGATAGAAATGATATCAATAATTGTTTGACTCTATTGATACATACTAAGATTATGCACTATGAATCCACAAAATAAATGTGGGACAAACTGAAGAATATATACGAATGAGATGAGAAAGTTAAGGAAGATAAACTTCAAATTTTTAAAGCCAATTCAAACAATTGAAGATGAATGAAGATGAAATATCAACTTACTTTCTACGAGTATATGAAATAGTAAACAATATCAAAGGTTTGGGAGAGATATAAATAAACAGGTTTTTGTTAGAAAGGTATTAAGATCTCTACCAATGAAATTTGATTCAAAGATTTCATCTCTATAACAAAGAGTGGACCTAGATACAATGACTATGGATGAGTTACATGGAATATTCACTGCCTATGAGATGAGGATAGAATAATATAATCTGGCCACAAAAGAAGAAGTATTCAAAGCATCCGAGAAGACAAAGAAGAAAGAAAAACATAATCCCAAGACCTATTTTAGTTGCAGTGATGATTCAGAGGAAGATGAAGAGGTGGAAAACTTTGTAAGAAAGTTGAAGAGAGGAACCAAAAAATACATAGGTATGCGTCCATTGAAATTTTTTAATTGTGATGGTGTTGGTCATTTCGCTTCTAAATTTCCTTATAAGAATAAGGAAAATAATGAAGAAGATGACTTTAAAAAGAAAAAGAAAATCCAGAAGGGTAGAAGAAACAAAAAGAATTTTTTCAAGAAAATGTGTTGCACCAAGGAAGACACTTCATCATCAAATGAAGATGAAGACAACAATAGTCATATAGAGAGAGTAATTTTTATGTCAATATAATATTCTGACGAAGAAGGCTCTGAAGAAGAATGTGAAGAGGCAGAATATGATTACAAATAAGAATTGATCAGCTCCATAGAAGCTATAAGGATTGTAAAAAGGAAAAACAAGTCTCTCCATGAAGAACTAAAGAAGAAAGAAGGATCCCAGAACTCCAACTCCAAATAAGTCGAATAGATGATCACAAACCTAAAAATTCAGGTAGAAGAAGATAAAAGAATTGAAGAAGTGCTCAGAGGATAGTTAGATGAAAAGAACAGATCATTGAAGGCTTAGAAGCATAGATAGTCACTCTAAGAAAATATCTTCAAAAGAAGGACATGTAAAAAAAAAACACAAGGATGTTGGATAATGTCAATAATAGTCAAATACCTTACTATGACAGTCTGGACTAGGATACAACCAGACATAAACAAAGATAGGTTCAAGCTCAAGAGCATAACCAAGAAGCTAGAATCCATCAGAGGTCCCTCTAGGAAAGAAGAAGATAGAAAGAATCAAGAATAATATTACAGAGACACTGCACCACCTAGAAGATTCAAAAGTCAATATCAACATTACCCATATATAGACAGACCTCAAGAGGAAGAAGGATTCAAAAGAGCATCACCATTCATAAGATCTTCTACTCCTAGATACCAAACTATTTTTCTTGGTTTATTTTATTCATGTAATAATTTTGGGCACAAAGATTTGAATTGTAGAACCAATACCAAGATCGGAAGCAACTATGAAGGCTATACAAGAAATAATTATGAAAGAATATCTCATGAATCTCGAAATAGAAACTATAACAAATTTGGATCATTGAGTGATGAGGTAGAATGATACAAATGCAAAATATTTGGACATATGGATAAAGATTGTAGAATCATTATTCCTCCAAGGGAACCAAAGAATAATATAATCAGTCATAAGTAAGAATCACAAAGGATATGGATAAGAAAGTACGATCAATTCAACAATGAAGAATGCAACCTTTCTCTACAATCTCAACACAAGAAACATGGATAGTATGTTGATAGTGAATGCTCAAAGCATATTCCAAGTGATAAGATATTTTTATAGCATTAAAGAAGGAAAGAGATGGATCAATTTCATTTGGGAATGACAACTCAGCCAAAATTATTGGAAAAGGCACAATCAAACTTAGAAGTAAGGATTCCATGGCGGAAAATGTTTGATTGGTTGAAGGCATGAAACAAAATCTACTAAGTGTAAGTCAAATGTGAGATCAAGGACACAAACTTGTGTTTGACTCAAAGAAGTGTGAGATAAGGAAAGTAGAATCAGGCAAGTTGGTGGCTACAAGTGTTAGAACTCCAAGTAACATATATGTTATAAATGAAATCAAAAAAGAAAAATGTTGGATAGGAAGGGACGATGAAAGTTGAATATAGAATATAAGAATGGGTCACACAAATTTTGATAATTTTTTCAAATTCAGAAAAAAGGATGTAGTAAGAGAAATTCTTGAGATCCCAAATCCAGTAAGTATTCTATGCAAGAATCGTCTATAGGGATAGAAAACCAATACCGAGTTCAAATTAAAGGAGTATTCCACAAAAAAACCAATGGAGATTGTACATACTGATCTAGTTGGACTAACAAGAACAAAGGGATTGAAAGGTGAACAATACTTCATGCTACTGGTTGATGACTACACAAGAATGACTGCAGTTTTCTTTCTCAAGAAGAAGTCAGTGGAATTTGAAAACTTCAAGACATAAAAGAATATGGTTGAAACTGAGACAGAGTTGAAAATCAAATGCTTGAGATCAAACAATGGAGGAGATTTTACATCAAAGGAATTTATGGATTTCTGCAGTGAGCATGGGATTAAGAGGCAATTCTCAGCATCCAGGACATCTCAACACAATGTAGTCATTGAAAGGAAGAACATGACAGTACAATAAATGGATAGAACCATGTTAATGGATTCCAATTTGACAAACGTTTTTGGGTACAATAAGTGCATACAATAGTTCACATCCAAAACAGAGGAATGCTCGAAAATAAAAGTGATAAGACTCCCTACGAGCTATGGAAAGGAAGACTAGAAAATGTGAAACATTTTAGAGTATCTGAAAGAAAATGCTACATCAAAAGAGAATATGGAAGGATCATAAATTTTGACTCTCAAATTTATAAAGGAATACTATTTGGTTATTCAATAAAGAGAAAAGAATACAAATGCTTTAATATAAAACTCAACAAAATAGTCAAAAGCTTCAATGTGATGATTGATGAGACTGATGGATGAAAGATAAAATAAGGAAGCATGGAATCAATGGAACAAGATCATGAAGAAGATTTTGAGAGAAGAAGAAGTAGATGAAGAATCAGATGAATAATAAAAGCAACAAGAAGCAGAGCAAGAACAACAAGATCTTCAGGTACCTCTAAAGACACCTAGCATACGAGTGGAGAAAAATCATCCATCAGAACAAATAATTGGAAATAAATATGCATGATTTGAAACCATAAGAAGAATCCTTTCACCAGAACAACAACATCTACCACTACTATATACTATTCAACCAAGTATTTTTGAAGAAGTCAGCAAGGATGAACATTGTATCAAATCTACATATGAAGACTTAGATCACATAGAGAAGAATGAAACATGTGAACTAGTTCTAAGACCAAAGAACAAGAACGTCATTGGTACAAAATGGGTCTTCAGATACAAGTTGAACGAGGATGCATGTGTTACCAAGAACAAAGAAAGATTGGTATGTAAAGGATATGCTCAAGTTGAAGATAAATTTTGAACATTTTCCCCAGTTGCCAGAATGGAAGTAATCAAAATGATCCTAGCTTATGCTTGTTCCAAAAATATTAAAGTATATATGTGAAATCAAAATTCCTAAATGGATATCTAGAGGAATAATTCTACATCAATAAACCAGAAGGATTCCAGTTGTCAGAGAAGGAAAAATATGTTTGCAGGTTGAAGAAATACTTATATGGTCTCAAACAAGCCCCCAAAGCATGATATTCAAGTCTTGATAGATACTTACAAGAATAAGGGTTCAAGAAAGGAAATGCATACATAAATCTCTAAAGAAAGGTGGATCAAGACAATATAGTGATCATTGAAATCTATGTTGATGATATTATATTCAAAAGTGATGATGATAGGATGAGTCAATAGTTTCCCAAAGACATGCATAATGAGTTTGAGGTGTCCTTGATTGGTGAATTAACCTTATTTTTGGGATTATATATATATCAGCGCAACAAAAGTATTTTCATCTCTCAGACCAAGTACATCAAAGAAATGCTTAAGAATTTTGGAATGGAAGATTGGAAACCAGTCAATACTCCTATGCAGACCAGTTGGAAGTTAAGTAAGGATGATGATTTTAAGGACGCAGATCACAGATAGTACAAATCAATGATTGTAATTTTACACTATGTGACATCTTCTAGAACATATGTGATGCAAAAAGTTGGATAGTTTGCAAGGTTTCAAGGAGCACCAAAGGAATCACATGATAAGGAAGTGAATAGTATATTCATATATCTCAAAGGTAGGGAAGAGCTTGGATTATGGTATCCAAAGGGGAAGGACATATCTCTTGTTCTCTACACATATGAAGATTGGACATGCTAAATTGATGATAGAAGAAGTACAAGTGGAGCAAATGTCTACTTGGGTGAGTGTTTGGTATCATGGTTAAGAAAGAAACAATCATCGATATCTTTTTCTACAACAGAAGAAGAATACATTGCAGAAACCACATGTTGTACTCAAGTACTTTGGATGACAAAAAATATGTAGGATATACAATTAAAATGTGATGTTCCCATTCCACTATTTTGTGACAACACCAACGCCATCAATATATCCAAGAATATAGTGATGCAATCTAATACGAAGAACATTCCAATCAAGTATCACTTTCTATAGGAACGGGATATAGAGAAGAGAATCAAGCTAGAGTATGTCGAGACAAAAGAGTAGATTACATAGATCTTGACCAAACCAATTTCAAGGGAAACCTTTTGAGTATCTATGACAGAAACTTGCAGTAGTTTTTTCTCCATAGTGATGCACATGACATCAATATTAACAAGACACATGGAGAGAAACATAATTCTTGAAGAGTTCAAGTAAATAATCCCTTGAATAATTTTCATATACATCAGATAATTACATGAGGAAGCACCGTGAAGAGAAAGGTTAGTAAAAACAATAAATTCTTATAGACAGGGGAAGCATCCCAAGAGAAGGATTACTATTTTCCATTAATGTCAAAGGGGGGGAAATAGATAAAGGCATGGAGACAAAAAGAGAGAAACATGCAGACAAGAGGAGTGATAGTCACTGGGGGAGCATGGGAATATGTATTGTCATGTCTAAGTGTTTCCATCAATGCCAAAGAGGGTTATTGTTGATAATCTGGTTGTCATTGATGTCAAACCTTGAAGAATCCCTAGAGGTGTCGTTATGGGACCCAAATTTGGTTGCGAAATATGGACACGAAGGATAGAGTAAATGCAGGAAATACCCTCATAGATGGATAATAATCATCGTGTCATTTTTGATGATATGTATAACACCACGTAGTTCCTCACGGTTAGGGAGATATGAATTATTGATCTTTTAATACCTAAAGAAGTGGTCAAGAAACCCCTAGTTGGTTACAATTCTTTAATGAAAGGGTAAAGTTGTTGTAACAAGAAAATCTAAAAGCCATAAATTAAGGAGAGGAGTTACCTAGAGAAAGTATAAATATGCCTCAATGAGTCATTCACAAGTACACTCACAGACTCATTCATTGTTTATCTATCTTGTGAACTAATCAATTTTTTTCTAAGTTTGTGATGACATTTTCTGAGGTAGAAAAGGAAGGTTGAAGGTGAAATTTTTGGAGTTGCAACAAACCCTAGTTTATAAGGTATACACGGGTTACAAGTAAAAAAGGGTGCATATGTACGTGGGATACAATGGAGAAAAGAGTGTATATACGTGGGAAGTAGAAGTGCAATTTACATATCTATAAAAAGGTTCATGAATGATTGAGTAAATGTTGGTACCAAGTCCCTGAAGTTTGAAGGAAGTCTACAACTCAACATCTTAGAGTTTTAGGTCAGCTACAAAGGTATTGGTATGGTTGTATACTTGTTTAGATGGTTACTTTTGGTCATGATATGGTGTATGCTTGAGGAATACTTAATATGGTTGATTTGGTACTTGGATATGGTATATCTTGGTTTCTTGGTTGAGTGAGGAGGACTCTTGTATGTGGTTCAACATATGACATGGTTCTTATAGTTCATATTTTTGAGTTGATTGTACATGGTTGAGGCATATTCATGTTGTATGGTGTCATATGTAGGAGGGACATACATTGGTTATTTGAGATACTTCAGTGATGATATGGTACAAATCTACATATGGTCGATGGTACAAGTTACACATGGTAGATTCTCTAGTTCATGATTCACTATTCCTTATTGCTGTATCTTTGGTTCATGATTGATGCATGAAATAATATGTATGTTGGTATACATTTTATTCATGGTATGGTATATGTGTTAGTTTATTGATGATCAGATACAAGTTGATGCGATAGTGACAGTGACGGAGACAGAGTTACAGAGATAGTGGAACAATGGTCGTGACAGTGACAGTGGCAGAGTTTGTGATAGTGACCGTTTTTCTACACTTATTTTTCATGTCAGCAAGATGGGGCAAGGATAAGTGGTTTTATCCACCTTATGGTTGGAGTCAGAGAACTCAGAGGGTTCTAGCCTCCTTCTGGTTGGAGCTAGAGAATTCAGGGAGTTGTAGCTTCCTTAAGGTTAGATCCTAAGAATAGGGGGTTGGATCCTACTTCCAGTTGTACCTAGAGAATCAGGAAGTTGGTGCTTCCAATGAATGTATTATTTTGATATATAAGAAAATAATTATGTGGTTTTCTCCCATTTGGGTTTCCACGTAAATTTTTCTATACTATGTATCTATTGTGATGTGATGATGTTTATGATTATGCTACTAATTATATATTGAATTTCAATGATAAATTGTCAAATATTGTGGTTAAAAGTAATAAAATTCCACATTACCGATTCACCCCCCACCCCCCCCCCTCTCAACAATCCAACAAGTAAGATGTATATTGTAAAGAGAAAATCCAAGTTTTCCATGTAATGCTATCCCTACTATTTCTTTTAATTTAAAATTTTCCATCATTACAAGTTGATATATCTACACATATATATGGTTTTATTATTTTGTTTTCCTTTTGTAGGCTATATTTCATATTCATATGTAATAAGGAACTAGTTTTCTATCTATGATTTTAAGCAATCAATTTCTAGACAATAAATGTCATATAGTTTGTGTTCAACTATTTTATGGGTTTCATGTTCACACACCCTAAATTTATTTTTTGAAAGTTATTTGATGTTCATACACCCTAAATTTATCTTCAAATATTTATTTTACTTTTGTAATTATGTAGGCACACTTTATAAATATGAAATTAATCAGTCTATCATTTGTATTCTTATAATAAATATGTAATTTATCTTATTTTCTTTTTACATAAAAACATTAGTAACACCTAGTGCAATGGTGGCACCTCTTCCCAAGTTCACATTCATGAGAAGTGCGCTACGCAATTCAGTCATCTAAATTTATTATTTTCTTTATCCTAGATACAACTTAGGATCTTTTCTTATCTATAAGAACTCCAAATCAATATAGTTTTGTTTCCATAGAGAAATGTCCTTATAGGCTTGTCCATTTTTCTCATGCTCAATAACATTCTTTTTTAATTTATGTTTATTGTAGGTATACAAGGATCTTTGTATGTAGAATTATAGAAATTACATATATTTAACATAAATAAACCTCTCTATATAGAATGTAATCGTCATTCGAAGATTCTAAGGTTATATGGGAAATGTGATATCTACTTCATTCCCTCTTAAATATTCTCATTAGTATTGATTTAGATTAGTATACATAAAGAACATGACCCTTTTGATCTTGTTGTTTGATTCTTCTCTCCGATACCAAATGTAATATCTATCCTCGATATGCCATGAAATAATATTTGAGAATTTAAACACATGCATTAAGATATTTGATGTAAACACAAATTTTAATCTTCAAATGAAATAAGAAAAACAAAACAAAATACATACAAAGAAATAAACTTCCAACTTGGTTGAATTTGATCAATTTCAAGGTAGTCCAATGAATAGTAGGAATATGTTGATGCCTCCAAGCATCTTTTTCCCACTTACACTTTCCCAGAGTGAAACAAAAGTATCCTCACAAGCAACTAACATCCTAACTTGCTTCCTAGCTCCATGAAACCTTTTTTTCTCTTGGCCCTCCTTTCCCATGACTCTAAGAATGGAAATGCACATATGCTCTAAGAATATTGTCACGATAATATTTCTTCCAACAATAATCCAACCTCTCAACCTCCATTTTTACTCCCCCCATCAAAACTCCTTATTCTTCCTATCTATCAAGTTTCAATATTTCCTTCTCAAATTCTTCTTAACCACCCTCATTATTATCCATCAACCTATGACAACTAGATTTTTGGAGAAAAGTTAAAATAAAACTAAACTATTAAATTACTTACATAAAATAACAATAAATAGAATGTAAAATATTTCTTCTTATGCTATCTTATAAATGCAACTTGACAATTTTTCCCAAAGTTTATGAAAACCCAACATACTAATTTAATTCTTCATACTAACCATAAATCAAATTTATATGATGTATCTAATGCTACTAGATATTTATGTATGCAATATAATTTGCACAATCAGTAAACCATTCAATTAATAGTTAATAGCTTTAGTAATTTATACATCAATTAATTATATTAGTGTACATGCATAGAGTATGTATGCATAGCTAGAATAAACATAACTTATGCATCTACTAGTGTTCAACAATCACCACGTTTAATCCATAGTTCATGTATGTTCACATTAGAGAATGAAAGACAACAAATAAAGTAAATTCATCATTCAGTAATATTAAATAACAAAATTACAATGATTCATCAATAATTCATCATCACACATAAAATATCTAAATGGGATCAAAATGAGTCTTTTAAACATAGTAGGGACAAAGGGAGGAAACAAGAGTGGCATATATAATTCTCAAACAATATTCTCAAGTAATTTTGAACAATCGTTGTAATATAACTTATTGTATATTACAAGTAATGTTGTTTTTATTAATTATACCGTCAATGTTAAGTCACGTCCACTGTCTAATGATGTGACTATATTCACTCTTCTGTATTTATGCATGATATTGTAAACTTATTTGGATATCGAATAATAAATAAATAAATAGTGAATATATATATTTTTGTACATCTCGTGTACCCTAGAAATTGGTATCAGAGCATCTGTCCTCATGTTTCCCTCGTTTTATCCACCCATGTCTTCTTTGTTTCTCTAATACCTATTGCAAGGGTG
>ML782854.1:379162-418825 GCA_009831015.1 Picea engelmannii | reverse complement strand
TTACGCTACCGAATTGTGGCTTGACAGGTTGCTTGTGAGGAGTTGGGTATATCTCAGCTGTGTTTGGAGTGGTAGCTCAGCCGTTGAGGCTAGCTGAGACGCTATTCTATCTCTGGTTCTTGTGTGGCCCCTTTGCGGCTCGGTGGGCTAAGGGGGAAGAAGAGTACCCCTAGCGTTGGCTGGGAGGTACCGGTGAGCTTTCCATGGTCGGCAAGCGGGACGCGGCATAGAGCGCGGGACACGGCACGGAGCGCAGGACATCTCCGAAGCGAGCGTGTGGCCAAGGTATGATTTTTATGGGTAAGGTAGAAAGTATTTTATATTCGGCAAATTATTGTTATTGGTGAGAATATGATGAGATTGTTTGGCATTATATATTGCAATTTCGTTCAGCAATGATATTGTAGAGTTTGTTTATATTTTGATCATGCGTCACTTTAAGTTATGATGTCATGTGTTTTTGCATTAATATGAATTATGTGACGTGGTTAATTCCTTAATTCTTCATGGAACCAAACTAAAAAGAAAAGAAAAAAAAAAAAATCCTATTGTACTTCGTTGTTTAGAGACGTAACGAAGGGGTCGTTACACCCACATAGAGTTTTTTTTCAGAAGGCTCCCTAAGCCATTAGTTTTCTTTTTGTTTTCTATATTTGTTAGGGGTGTTCTCTTTGATTATGAGTCTTAGTCATCCTTAGGTTTATTGTTTATAAATTTTTGACCCATTTTATTCAGTGTGTATGAACAACTGCACCAACGTTTCAATAGAATACAAGTACTTGATCCCATCACAAAGGTACAATCACCTTTTAAGTGACACGAGATAGGTGAACAAGAATTTGAAAATCCCAACAAACAGTTAGAAGAGAGTGTGGACTATGAAGTTGAAGTAGTCAAGGAGATTCCTCCACCTAACTTTAACCCACGTTTGACTGATCCAAACATCCCCATACTTTTCCAGGTGAGGGAACTATTTAGTGAATCATTTTTGTTGTTTAGTGATCCTTACATCATATCGAGCCCAAGTGTTTCATCTGGTGTACTCGAGTCTTCAAGTTCGACGATGAGCATCACAAGAGGAAACCATGTGATGTCCACCTTTCCATCCTTAAGTGTCATTTTACCTACATCATCCATTCCCATTTCTATAGGTACCTCTATTTAGGGAACATCAACCATATCTTATTTTCCTTTCATCAGTATCCATAGCATTCCTACACACATCCCATCCATTTTGATGCTTTGGATCTGCTCCGAGCAGGGGGGAAAGCCTTGGTTTCAACATGGGTAGTGGAATTCCTTCCACCTCCACCATTCTTATGAGTAGTCGGACGATGTCAAGTGCTAGTTTCCCTTTTGGTTGGAAAATTCCTAGTGGGTTTAGAACTGTTCCTAGTCAAACTAAGGGAAAAAATATTTTTGGGGTATTAAATATTCCATGTGGTAGAACACATTTTCCTATAAATTGTATGGAATCAATTTTTACCATGGTTCCTAGGGGATCACCCCCTAAGGGAAAATTTTCCCAGTGGAGTAGTTATCCTTTCATCCATACATCTTGTCATGGTTAGATCTTCCTCGGGGCTAGTTTTGGTTTAGGAGATAATCTCCCTTTAGATTCCATGTTTTCTCCTATGGGAAATCCTCGTAGGGGGATTTATTATCATAGGAGAATCCATGTTCTTGGGAGTGATTCTATTCCTAGGGTAACTCACCCTTGTGGAACATCATATCTCTCCAAAAGCACCAACATGTGGTGACCTCAAAGTTCATATGGGTCTCAATTTTCTTTATCCTATTCCCAATATCCACTCACTCCTATGCCATTTCCTTTATTGGAAATGTTTGAATTGCATGATATCTCGCACTTGACAAATGAACCCATTTTGCATGACCCCTCTTGGTCAGTTATACCTACGAATCTCCCATATAGCATGCCCGAGTTTGATGGAAATTCGGGGGAAGACCCATCCACACACATAATGACTTATCATTTGTGGTGTTCACCCATCTCTATAATTGATGAAAATATCCGGTTGTGTATTTTCGAGGCACCCTGAAATAGTACATTGAACTCAAAGAAATTTCCTTTATTAGTTTCAATGAATTGGCTATGAAATTTCTGACTTGTTATCAGTTTCCCATATGTTATGATATAGGAACAGAGATATTAATGTCACTATGTCAATATACTTCCACCCACATATCTGATCATATACATGAGTGAAGACGATGACACGGGATTATCAAAACCCATATTCCTGGCCAAGTATTGACTTAGTGGTTCACAAAGTCTTTCTTACCACCCATAACCAAGGATGTTTCTATGACAGGTGAGGCTACCAAAACATAGGCCATCTTGCATTCCTAACATGTAGATTTGATCTATTCCCAATATGACACCCTTTATGTTATCATCATGTATTCTCCTAGACCATTAATAGATCCAAAAAATCCAAATCTAGGACCCCATGTCAATTGTGTGGTCATTTCTATTTCCCATGCTTCTTTGGGCTAGATAGTTGATCAGATGGATCAATTGGATATTTTTCTAAACCCATTGATTTTTTTTACCATTTCTAAGACTGCTATAGTCCCCAATCATAACTACAATATTAATTCGATGCAATCCATGCAACCGAATAATTGTCAACAACCTAGAGGAAAGAAGGGGAATAACACAAACAAAAACACTAATACTGAGTGTGGGACTACTCAAACCCCAAAAAAACAAGGGGGGGAATAAATGCGAAAAATACGAGTCAATTACCTTGCACAATCTGTAGGGAGAACCATCCTACTCACAAATTGGTGTCCTAGGAAGGATGATGTCCATCAATATTTGGCACAATAGAAGGATCCCCAACAACCTCTTGTTTTAAACCATCCTTTCCCCCCTCAACCTCAATAAATGGTTGTCTCAAATCATGTCCCTTCATAAGGAGGAATGGTAGGTACCCCTCAATATGATGGGTCATTCTCAAATGTTTCAATCTTCATGTGTGATCAGATGGTCAATATCCAAAATTGAGCTCACAATTATGACAATCACGAGATTACTTATACAATAGAAGATATATTTTCCTCTTCCAAATCTTTTGGCTCTCTCTGTATAGATAATCCATCATTTGAAACATTTATTCATCCCCTAAATGGTTTTCTTTGATGCATGACACATAATTTGAATGCATGGGCTTCCCACAACTACAACATTTTGGAATACTTATCCGAGGAACTATTTGCCATGTCTTCTCTTGAAGTCCTCCAAAGCTACACCACATAGAAAAATCCATTTTTATCATCTATAGGAAGGTTTGATCCATCGGATTTGAGCCTCATCACCTTTTATTTATACCACATTCAACATTGGCTTTCCCACCAAATCACTTTTCATATTAAGGTGAGAGTAATGGGGAAAAAAATCCTTCGCATTGTGGTTGACCAAGGAGACTTGACTTGCATTGTGTCCACTACATGTTGGAAATGTCTTATATCTCTAAAACTTGATACATCTAATACTTTGTTGAAATCCTTTGATGGAAATATGTTTCATCCTCATGGAATAATCACCACATTTCCCATAAATCTAGGTGGTAATATTGTCTGTGTTGTGGTAAAGGTACTTGACATACCTCTTGAGAACAATTTTCTACTTGGGGATGTTAAATTATGAGCTTGATTTATTAAGTGGATTAATTATTTTATTTTCTTCAATACCTTGATTCCAGCTTAATACACTTCAACAATTTCAAACCATAATCGAATAGCAATAATTATGTAGATAAGTAAACATGCATATCAACAACACATATACCCTATGGAAACCCTGTATAGGGAGAAAAACCCCAGCAAACAATATTCCTTTATTTCATTAATAATGTAAGATTTCTTACAAATATCCACCATGAATGTACTTCTCTCAAAGAGCTTTCCAAGATCACTCTGACCTAACAAAGACTTACAAGAACTTGTTGAAATACGCCTTTGATATCCTGCCTCTTTATCATTGATGTGCTCCTCTATTACTTCACCCTCAACCTGCATATGAAAACTTTGTTTCAAAATTGTGTTGCAAAACTGTGTTGCAGAACTGTGTTGAGGAGAGGGTTCAACCTCTTCTCATATAGGCTGAAGAGGGGAAGAGGAGAAGCTTGAAATAGTAACTTGATTGCATGCATTAGTCATAACTTAGATTCATACTTTAGTTCAAACTTAGAACTAGACTTGAGATTGGTTACAACTCAGCATTACACTTTAGTTCAAACTTTAGAACTAGACTTGAGATAGGTTACAACTCAGCATTACACTTTAGTTTGAACTTAGAACTAGACTTGAGACTGACATGCTTTAGTTCGAACTTAGAACTAGACTTAAGACTTTAGTTGCAACTCAACATTACAGTTTAGTTCTAATATAGAACTAGACTCAAGACTTTAGTTGCAACTCAACATTACACTTTAGTTCTAGACTCAAGACTTTAGTTGCAACTCAACATTACTAAAATAGAACTAGACTCAAGAATTTAGTTGCAACTCAACATTACACTTTAGTTATAACATGGAACTAGACTCAAGAATTTAGTTAAAACTCAACATTACACTTTAGTTCTAATATAGAACTAGACTCAATACTTTAGTTACAACTCTTGACAAGGCAATTTGAAATTCTCTTCATGGTGGATAATGTTTACACGTGCCAACACACTAGATCAATGCAATTACATGATTTGCAATATTAGGAATATTGTTTGTTTCTAGCTCATAGGAATTTTACATTCAACCTAACTTTTGCTAGATACATTGACTTTTCTCAAGGCCACAAGGTTTGACTAGGCTCACAGAGGTTGTATGTTCCCCCTGACTTTTGCACTAGTCTGTCTATGCTTACAGAGGTTGTACGTTCCCTCTGATTTTTTCACTAGATTGTCTATGCTCACAAAGGTCGTGCGTTCCCCCTGACTTTTTCATTAGACTCACATAGAATTTCGTTCATCCTAACTTTTGGTTTGACTCACAGAGTTTGTATGTTGCCCCTAGATTTTGTCAATACCTCACAAGACTAGTTGATTCTCCAAATCTCCCTCACTAGCCTCAGGGTGGCCCATATGGCCTCTCATTGGAGAATGACTGTCGATGCTTCCCAATTTAACACTCCCTCTCAGTGAGGGAATCATTCTCAGCCACACCAAGCTTGCCTCTCAGTTGCACAAACTGTCTCAAGGTCAGAGGCTTGGTTAGGATATCAACTACCTGCTTGCTCATGGCTATGTACTGTAACTTTACAGTTTTTATCTTGACCAAGTCTTGGATGTAGTGGTACCTCATGTCAATATGTTTTGACCTGTCATGAAATACTGGGTTCTCTATCAATTTTATGCAACTTTGATTATCACAGTGAACCACCATCGTCTTGAGCTTGTCACCAAAAAAACCAGAAACCAATTCTTTGAGCCATACTGCTTCCTTGGTAGAATCACTTGCTGCAATGTACTCAATGTCTATTGTACTCTATGCAATGGATCCCTGCTTTCAGCTTGACCAAGAGATCATAGGGGATCCTAAACTGAAGCAGTATTTGGAAGTACTCTTCTGATACACTAGGCTTCTTGCCCAGTCAGCATCTGCATACCCATGCATAAATAAACCACCACTGGATGTATATCTCAGACCATAAGTAATGGTTCCTCTGAGATATATCAAGATGTGCTTTGTTTCCACCCAGTGTCTCTATCTCGGTTCAGTCATGAACTGACTCATTGCAATCACTGCATACCCTATATCTAGCCTAGTGTGGATCATGTACATCAATGATCCAATCAACTACCTATACATGGTGGGATCCACCAATTCTAAACCTGTATCAGAATCATGCAGCTTCTTCAGGTTGGTAACCATCAGAATAGACATAGATTTGCAATCCATCATACCAAACCTATTTAGTACATCCATTGTGTATTTTCCTTGTGCCAAAAATATCTCACCCTGTCTTTTCCACACTTCCAATCCTAGGAAGTAATGCATCAAGCCTATGGATTTCATCTCAAATTCTGAGTTTATCTCCCTCTTACACGAGGGCTATTAGCCCTTCATTTCCTATTAGAGAGAGATCATCAACATAAAGGATTAGTATAATAGGTTGGTTACTTCTTACCTTGAAGTATAGATTTGCATTAGCATCACTTTTCTGAAAGCCCAGGCTTTTAAGAAAGCCATCAATCCTATCATACCAAACTTTGGGAGCCTGCTTAAGACCATACAAGGCCTTCCTTAGCTTGCATACATGAGTGCCTTTGTTATGCAGTATAAAACCATATGGTTGTTCCATAAAGACCTCATGTTCAATCTTTCCATTCAAGAATTTTGTTCTTACATCCATCTGATGTAGTTTCCAACCAAGTACGAAACCTAAAGAAATAATAGCTCGAATGGAGGTATACCTGGCTACAGGAGAAAAATTCTCTTCGTAGTCGATTCCTTCTTTCTGTGTGAAGCCTCTAGATATAAATATTTATTTGAGCTTTTCCACACTTCCATCAGCTGGATGTTTGATCTTATAGATCCATTTGGAAGAAACCACTAATTTGTCTTTTGGCCTTGGCACGATGTCCCAAACATTGTTCTTTATAATAGAAATGTATTCTTCAAGCATGGCATCCTTCCATACTTGTAATTTTCTTCAAATGAAGAAAGTTCAACATCACTAATGCTGCTCATCAGTGCAACATAACCTCCAAACCTATGAGGCCTCTTCCTTTTCCTAAAAGTTCCTTTGGGAGAAGCTATCCTTTCTGCTTCCTACACTATTTCTTTAAGCCACCATGGCTTCCTTTTGGCTAGAGGTTCTTCAAGAGTTCTTTCTAACACTTCAATGGGTTCTAGGGGCTCATTACTTGGACCTTCATGAGGTTCCTCCCTCTAATCATCTGAATCTTTATTTTTAGAAGAGGGTGAAGCTGGCTGAAATGCTTTTGAATCCTACTGAAGCTCTCTGGATTTCTTAAATGCGACTTCCTCATGGAAAGTCACATCTCTACTTACCTCTATTTTCCTCTGACCTGGTACATAAATCCTGTAAGCCTTGGAGTTCTCACTTTACCCCACAAAAACCCCTTTCTTTCTTGAGGGTTCCATCTTTGTCCTCTTTTCCTTAGGGACATGAATATACACAGGACATCCAAATATCCTTATATTCCCTACTTCAGGTTTGATCCCTGAGAAGACTTATTTAGGAGTCTTGTCCTTCAAAATAGTATGTGGACACCTGTTCTGAATATACATAACAGTGGAGGTAGCTTCTTCCCATAAATAATTTGGCAGATCCTGGTCAAACATCATTGCTTTCATTGCCTCACAAATAGTCTTGTTTTTCCTCTCAGCAACACCATTTTGCTAAGGGTTATAAAGCACGGTAAATTGTCTCTTGATTCTTGTTGACTTGCATATATCCTCAAACTGGAGAGATTCAAACTCTCCTTCATTGTCTATTCTAAGGATTATGATGTGTTTCCCTGTCCGATTTTCAATAAAGGCTTGATACTCTTTGAATTTATCAAATGTGTCACTTTTATCATTAAGAAAATATATCCAACATTTTCTCGAGTAATAATCAATAAAAATGACATAATACAAACAACCACTGAGTGAGGGATATGACATGGGACCACATACATCAGAATGAACCAGATCTAAGATGCCCTGAGCTCTATTGTCACTACTAGGAAATGCTTTCCTTATATTTTTACCTAGCATGCATCCCTTACAAATTTCATTTGTACTAAGAGAAATAGAGGGCATGCCACATACCATGTTTTGTATATCTGGAAGAGATTTGTAATGAAGATGTCCAAGTCTTTTGTGCCAAAAATCGCTATAGCTAGTTGCATCATGAGCCAAAGTCTGAAGTGACTATCCTGACATGACGTACAGTCCTCCACTGCGAGTTCCAATGGGTTATGTTGTACTTAAGTGGATACCTTTAGCCCATAGTAGTGCCTTCCTATCCTTGAAGATCACCCAATATCCCTTGTCCTCAAGGGTTGCAACTGATAGTAGATTCTTCTTGAGCCCTAGAACATATAATACTTCATCAACATGAAGTCTAGCCCTAGATTCCAATCTGAAGGAGATAGAGCCTAGTCCCTCTATCTTGTAACATTTTTCATCCCCAAGCTCGACCTGCTCTCCAAAATATTTTGACTCGAAAAATGAGAGGATCTCCTTGTACCTTGTCATGTGCTTTGATGCACCACTATCTACTAACCAAGTTTTCGGCCCCGTGAAAACTGAACTGGGTAAGACAGAAACCAAGTAATATTCTTTTCTATTTTCTTTCTGATTAGAAGGACTTTTCTGATTTCTTTTGGTTTCATCATCTTCAACAATTGAGGCATGATGCTTCCCTTTCCTTGGATATTTCTTTCTAAACCAACAATCTTTATCAAAATGACCCAACTTATTACAACTAAAGAATTTAACCTTGGATGTATCAATAATCTTTCCTTTGAATGTACCTTTGGTGTTTGGCTTCCTCTAAGAGACTTTTTGTAAAGTGCCTTTCTTCTTTCCCTTGAATCTTGATCCTAAAGATGAGTGCTCTTCTTTCGTTGGCTCACTCCTGGTAGCTGTGCAACTCTCCTCTTGGAGGCAATCATTCCATAACCTCTCAAACGTGGGTTGAGTATCTCTCCCACTTACACTAGATAGGAAGGTCTCCCATGAAGAAGGAAGACCATAAAAAATGGACTGCACTAAATCATTATCGCCCACTGTCACCCTTGTGACCAAAAGCTGATCTCTGATCTGAGTTATCTTGGAACAAAAAGATGCCACAGATTTATCTTTCTCCATATTCAAATACTTAATCTTGTTCTTAAGTGTCCTCTTCTGACTTGGAGTCTGTTTCTCATATAGATTCACCAAGGTATCCATACAGTCCTTGGAAGTCATTAATGAACTCATTGCAAGCATTATATTGTCTTTGACTGAGTCAAAGATGATTCACTTGCCCTTTTCTTGACTCTTCCTGAAGGCCACTCTTCTTGCATTATTTGTGGGTTCGTCCACCACTGTGGTCACATACTTCTCAAGATCATGCTCCTGCAAGATATTTGTTATCTAGAGCTTCCACACATTGAACTTGGTAGCTCCTTCAATCCTATCCTTGGTAGGGATGATTTTAGGGGCTAAATTTTGCTCATGGGCTAATTTTAGATGTTTTTTCTTCAAAAAAGATTCCCTATTCTAAAAATGATTCACCCAAATTCTATAGGATAAAATTACTTTACCTTAAAAATCGCCAAAATTTTATACAAAATACATAAAATCCTTAGAAATCTGAATATTTTTAAAAAAATATTGCCAAACATTTATAGTTGGCATATGAAGGATTAGTAAGATTCTCCAAGGTTTCTACATTTTAAAATAAATTTCCATCCTTAAAATCATCCCTAATCCTCGGCTCTGATTGAAATGGAGGATTCCATGGACCTCACACTAGAAATTTAATCAAGCTAGCTTGTATCTGTGTGTACCTGTTGCTGCACTTCAACACATTTAACACACCCTAAGCTCTGATACCATGTTAAATTATGAGCTTGATTTCTTATGTGGATTAATTCTTTTATTTTCTTCAATACTTTGATTCCAACTTAATACACTTCAACAATTTCAAATCATAATCTAATAGCAATAATTATGTAGATACCTAAACATGCATATCAACAACACATATACCCTGGGTAAACCCTGTACAGGGAGAAAAACCCCAGGAAACAATATTCCTTTATTTCATTAGTAATTTAAGATCTCTTACAAATATCCACCATGAATGTACTTCTCTCAAAGAGCTTGCCAAGATGACTCTAACCTGACAAAGACTTACAAGACCTTGCTGAAATACACCTTTGATATGCTGCCTCTTTATCATTGATGTGCTCCTCTATTACTTCACCCTCAACCTGCATATGAAAACTCTGTTTCAAAATTGTGTTTCAAAACTGTGTTGCAGAACTGTGTTGAGGAGAGGGTTCGACCTCTTCTTATATAGGCTAAAGAGGGGAAGAGGAGAACCTCAAAATAGTAACCTGAATACATGCATTAGTCATAACTCAACTTCATACTTTAGTTCAAACTTAGAACTAGACTTGATATCGGTTACAACTCAACATTACACTTTAGTTTGAACTTTAGAACTAGGCTTGAGATTGGTTATAACTCATCATTACACTTTAGTTCGAACTTAGAACTGGACATGAGACTGACATGCTTTAGTTCAAACTTAGAACTAGACTTAAGACTTTAGTTGCAACTCAACATTACACTTTAGTTCTAAGATAGAACTAGACTCAAGACTTTAGTTGCAACTCAACATTACACTTTAGTTCTAGACTCAAGACTTTAGTTGCAACTCAACATTACTAAACTAGAACTAGACTCAAGACTTTAGTTGCAACTCAACATTACACTTTAGTTCTAACATAGAACTAGACTCAAGACTTTGGTTACAACTCAACATTAAACTTTAGTTCTAACATAGAACTAGACTCAAGACTTTAGTTACAGCTCTTGACAAGGCAATTTGAAATTCTCTTCATGGTGGATAATGTTTACACATACCAACACACTAGATCAATACAATTACATCATTTGCAATATTAGGAATATCGTTTGTTTCTAGCTCATAGGAATTTTACATTCAACCTAAGTTTTTCTAGATACCTTTACTTTTTCTCATGGATCACAAGGTTTGACTAGGCTCGCGGAGGTTGTATGTTCCCCCTGACTTTTGCACTAGTTTGTCTATGCTCATAGAGGTTGTATGTTCCCCCTAACTTTTGTAGTAGATTGTCTATGCTCACAGAGGTTGTATGTTCCCCATGAATTTTGCATTAGACTCACATAGCATCTCGTTCATCCTCACTTTTGGTTTGACTCACATAGGTTGTCCATTCCCCCTGGCTTTTTTCAATACCTCACAAGACTGGTTGATTCTCCAAATCTCCCTGGCTAGCCTGAGGGTGGCCCATACGACCTCTCATTGGAGAATGACTGTAGATGCTGCCAAATTTAACAGGGGATACATGGCTCTATGAGATGACACTAGTTGTCCTTACTGTATTTTACGTCTTATGTTTCCCTCATAAAAGGGAAATATTGTGGGAAAAAAAGGTGTTACTATCGATCAACTAGTGTTTTGTACCCCAGACCTTGGATCCAATGTGGGTTCCAATATGCCCTTTGTTTGGGATGCCAAGATTAATTACATATGTTAGTACCATTTTTTAGCCTAGCTCAAATATGCATGTCTCTTTATGTTGTAAGGCCGTGATTAGGAAAAATTGAGGTTGAATGCGAGATTACATAGCTCTTATAGTGAAATATCTAGCAGAATTTCAAGAACTATAGAGAAATCAATAGAAAAAGCATGCCCTAAGGGCCCAAGGATAAATTTCCAACACATGGGTGCTTATAGAGAGATAAAACAAGGAGAATTGTGCCCTTGAAAGGCCTAAGCCCTTCTCATAAAAAGGCTATATCATGATACCACAACCTAAGAATCAAGTGCTAACAAAGACACAAGCCTGATTATCCAACAGTTGCAAGCAAGCCTAACACGACTAATGTCGCATCAAAAAATTGCACGGGAGATCACATGCATATGGGGTACGACAATGGTTTTACAAGCATTGTGTTCAAAATTGTGCACCCATTCAACAACACCCAGAGTCGATGCAACATTCCACATGGCACAGTCAAAGAGTCAGAGAAAACTTGGCACACTAATAGGGTACACATCATAGCCATTCTGAGTCTGGCACCTATATAAATAGGGCCCACTAGGGATTCCAGTCACTATATCAAACTCAATTACACATAGGTCAAGCCTAGATCCATATAAGAAATGAAATGGACCAGTAGGATGTTTCCACATTTCCATGGGATCATAATGAAATCAATATGATGTCACACAAAATTTCCCACCTCTTCCCAAAATTTCAAAGAGAGATAAGCCATTGGGAAAATGATGCGTGTTCATAAAAAAAATGTGAGAAAGGAATTCTCAAGTAGGTGAAATATATTTCGCAGAGCATCAATTCATTTGAGGAGAATACACTAGGTAACAAGACATTTTTCCTCTCATTTGGCTCCTTTCACCAATAATTATACATTTATTTGCAACCAATATAGGATGGAAATTGTTATCGCCCTGTTTCTAGGGATAACTAGGAGATCATGTCTCGAGGCCTACAGGTCCTAGACATGGAGTGCCGAGAGCATGATTGACCTGAGCATGGCCCTGGAGGGCCCATCTTTCTTCTTCTTCATTAGACTTGTAATGTCAGTAGTAGCAGCATACATCACCTTCGGCTTGGACTTGTATCGGAGAAGACTCTTGCTCCATGAGGTAATTGGTCTAGGTATCATGGTATGTGTCATATTTGATCATTATAACCTTTAGATATATGCATCAAATTCCTTTCATTTCTGACGACTGCTTGGATCTTACATTAACCCACTTGAACATGGTTGGGGGGATTGACAGGGTACCCTAGCAAGCTTGTACCCATATGTTTTGGTTAGCCACCAGGGGGGATTTTGAAGGGCCATTATTCTCTCCCATCATATCATCACTCTTACATCTTATCTCCCACTCATCTATCCCATTCCCCTAGTCTAGACATTAGGAAGACATGTTTGTGGGCTTACACCTTATCTCATGGGAAGAAGGGGCTAAAGGCCCAGTAGGTAAAAGTAGATGGTAAGAGATAAAAGCCATAAAAAATAAAAGCTAGAGATGCCTCACCCAGGGATCCTTGAGAAGGTAATAAAAAGACTCTCAACAAGAAACAATAGGGACCCAAAGAAAAATGACAAAACAAGACCTGGCCAAGAGGATGGGGGGTCTCATCATGAGCCAACCCATTATGTTCATGGGTACCTAGCAGTATGACATTGCCATTATCAGGTTACCACGCCAGGGTAGTGACCTTTGGTTGCATGGCCAAGGGAAAGAGGGTCTCATCACAAGCCAGCTTTATCATCTCTATGAAAGTACTTGTGGGTAACACTATCAGCTCTGGTCACCACGCCAAGGCAGTATCCTCTAGTTAGACCTTGAAATAAAAAGAGAGAAAAAGTAATAAAGAAAAGAAAGAATAAAGGTAATAAAGGGCTTGGAAAGAATTGCATCCATGACAGGTACAACTCACCTTCGACAAAGGCACCCACGGATAATATCACCTGTGTCTTTCACTCTACCTGTATGTCTGGACATCCTTTGACCACACCACCTCATGTTACATGGCTTGGATGATATCCTCTAGAAACTTTCCTTTTCTTATGGATGTTGGCCCAATAGGGCATTTTGTCTTTTTCTTCGGCTTTGTATAGTAGGTCATTGTAATGTCTTTGAGCTATTGGATGATATGCTAGGGGTTTTATGCATGTGTTTGATAAAATTAATGATGAAATATGATTGACATTGCTATGCCCCCTATGACTAATGAGACCATGGAGGGAAAAGTTTTTGATTTGCAAGATCATGCCCGACGGACAGGTACCAGTTGGACCGGTACACATGGGGAGATGGTTAGCTCGGACCTCCATGGGGTTGAAGAGCCCATCAGATGGTTGTTGGGACCCCATCAAGGGCAGAGACAGGACAATGATTGGTCGAGCCTTTGCACAAGAGAAGAAGGAGGATGTTTTCATCCAGGATGCCTTGGCTGAGCCTGACCTAAGGGGGTTGACCCACTACAAGTGGAACGTGCCCCTTTTGATGGCACAGGACATCATCTAGGAGCCATGACATCACTTCTAGTGTATGGAATCTTGACAAAGCAATTTGGCACATGCGGCAAAGTTTGGAGGCCCAAGGAGGGCCAATGTTTGTCATCTTGTGTTGCATTTTACCCTAAAAGGGGCCAACATCTCCCTCAGAGGGGCTTGACGTCCTGTTTATTGCCCATTTAGGGTTTCATTTAACAATTTAATGTAAAACAGTATGATTTTTGGTTTGTAGCCTTGTCGGCTATTTTTAATGACCTAAAATTAATTAAAAGGTCATGACACACTATATATTGAGGATGTTTTCCCCTCATTTGGACATAACACAATCACTCACACTTGTGAGGTCTGATTTTTGTGCCCTTATTGGGTATTTGGTCTTTAAAATTGAGACGCACTTGTTGATTGGAGGATTTTCTTGGCATATTATGGCATTTCTCTTGAGGAAGTTTTACAACTAGGGTTTGCACATGCTTTTCTTTATGATATGTAAGTATTTTTCTTGCAAAACATCTTGATTGAATGGTTGTAGGTTAGTAATTCTTGCATTTACTTATAAAATTGCTTATTTTAAAACCTTAGGTGAAAAGCACACAAGTAGGTCATTGTCATATGTCCCCTTAGAGAGAAGTATTCAGCCACTGAAGGAGGAAGATAGATCCTAGCCTTTGCTACACTCATCTAACCTTTTCCCTTAAGATAGTTTTGATTTTAAAGGTTAAAAGAAGGGTGACTTCCTAGGCCTAGGTTATCTACACCTAGGGTCATCCATCTTTTAGGGTTTAGTGATAGAGCTTTGTCTTTACAATACTCTCCCTCATTAAACCCTCTTGTTTTAACCCTTTTCTTATGCTATCCATTTTCCAAGTTTGACCTAAAGAAGGAGGAAAGAGCACGAGGCCTTGCTTAAGCAACACCGGAGTGAGCCTCTTTCCCCTAGGGTTTTGATTCTAGGGCCCTACCATTGCAGAAATATAGAACCCTTCCCTCTCATCTTTAGCCTGCTCCCCCTTCAATCTTGTGTCCTCTCCTTTATTGACTCCATATACCCTTAGGAACTGATCTTAGGCACACAACGTTGAGGTCATAGTGTCCAAAACCACTCTCAAAACTTTGAATTTTGAAACGCTAACTAACAAACTAATTTAGATAAGGCTGACGTCACCTTGAATAATCTATCTTGACGCAACCATTTTTAATGATAAGCAATTGAATGATGATTTAAATCATTTATTGAGTAAACTGTTGGTTGGATACATGGTTAGCTTCATCATCTTGACAATTATTGATGAATTGATGCTTTTGCCATAGCTAATTGATAAAACGTTGACTTCATTGGTATCTATTGTTTTACATTGCTTATTAATTAATAGAAAATAGTCATTGAAGTACTAACCCATTGAGTTATAGCCTGCATATATACTGTATTATTGTTGTCTTGTTCCAGGCAGGTGTTTTCATTTGGGCATACACTTCTTTATTCGTTGATTAGTCGGACTGTCTGACCTTGGTGGTAACCTGTGAGAGGGAAACTTTAATCTTGACTTTATACCTTTGCCTCTTCAAAACCCCAGGTTACTGGGGATGTCTCCCTTGGGTTAACCTCCCTATATAGAAATAACCTCCCCTTTAAGGTGACATTAGGTGGGGAAGGTTCCTGTTAGGCCTATTTGGCCTCTATCCTTTAGCCTTTGACCTAAACTACAAATTGTGTGATAACATTTTGGCATCGTTGTCGGGGAACACTGAGTCAATATTCCTCAACGAAAAATATTTTGGTAAGCCTTGCCTCAAAGACCTTTTCTTACAAGCTTACCTGGTGACTCCACTAAGCTTTTATTCCCCTTTTCTTTGATAGTTTCAGGAAAACTATCTAGCGACTCCACAAACCAAAAGGAGATTCAATAACCCTCCTTTATCTTTCAGAAGGAAGCCTCCTTTGAATTCACCTGTTGTCAAGTCACTTTTTGGAAAGAGACTTCCTTTAAACATGTCTACCTCTCAGATTGGTACTATAAACCCAGTTAACAATCAGAGACAATGGTCATCTATTCTTTTCAAGCCATTAAACATGTCAGCTATACCAAGATACCCTAGGCAAATGCCACCCAAGTATGAGAAGTGGTTGCCTAAGTTTACCGGCACTGATGCCACCAGTGCCAAAGAGCATATGAGTAACTTTTGGGCATTCTTTCAGCTTCACCCCATCAGTGATGATGTTGAATACTTGGTTATGAAGTTATTTTCTACTACCTTTTATGATGTTGCAAGACGTTGGTATCTCAGTTTTCCTGATGAAAGCATCAAGACCATGGATAGACTTGAGAAAGTCTTTCTCAAAAGGTGGAGCTTCAAAGAAGACCCTAACATGTTGCTCACTTGACTAAATGGCCTTTCCAAGTATGAAAATGAGTCCATTCGGGAATTTCACACCAGATTTGAAGCATTACTCCAAAGAATTCCCGCAAGCCATCACCCAAAAGATGATTACCTTGTTCATATTTATACCAAATCTTTCAATGGCCAACTAGGGTATCTTCTTAGAGACAAAAACCCCCAGTCCATTCAAGAAGCCCAAGAGCTCGCCACCAAGATAGAAGGGAACCTCCTTTCATATAATATTGAGCCCTTTTCTAACCCTAGGGGGAGAGTAGACACCAAATTGAAGATAGTTCACAATGTTGAACCTACTTCAGATCTATCCACTAGTATCGTCAATTTGCAAGCCTCCATGGATGGCATCATAAAAAATCAAGAAGAGATGATGAACCAGATTGTCAGACTTGAAAAATCTCAAACCCAAGCACCTAGACCTCTGTTCAAAGGGCAGTTCCAGAAAGGGAATCAATTTTACAAGCCAAAGAATGGAAATGAAGTCCCAAATACCTTGTCCCCTACAAACGTCATTGATGAAAACTCATGGTACCTGGAGTGCAGTAAAGCACATTGGGAACATGAATGTCCTTATAACGTTGGCCAACAACAAGTCAACAATTTGGACTACTTCATGAATCTTCCTCAGATAAATATAACAGATATAGAACATCAACAAGCCCTGAAGGAAGCAACAAGAGTAGCAAGGATGGCAATAATAAACAATTTGGACCAGGAATCACGAGAAAAGATAAAGAAGCAGGAAGTTCAAGTATATAGGAGAAATAATCTGAAACAACCTACCATTGATCAGCCGAAACCCCCATCTCTTGAGGTTCTTCTTCCCAAGACATCCAAGACTAGTAAGGTTGACCTTGATTTTGACTTTGAAGGGGCTTTATCAAAGATGCATGTGAACGTTCCCCTAAAAGAAGCAATCAAGATCCCATATATTAAAGAATGCTTCGATACCTTCTTTTCGAGATCAGCTGAGCCTATGGACCCCCCAATTATGATGCAAGCTAATCATTTCAGGGTCCAGTATGGTGAAAACCCCCCTTTCTTCATGACTTTAATGATGACCAACAAATACCTTAACAATTGCATGCTAGATACAGGTGTTGGTGCCAACATGATGTCTCTTAAAGTCATGCAGAAAATGGGTTTGAAGGTCACTAGGCCTTACAAGAATGTGTGTGGTTTCGAATCTAAAGCAATACCCACACATGGTGTGGTTGAAAATGTTGAATTACACTTAAAAGAATACCCTGAGAAGACAGTCCACATAGATATTATAGTGGTTGATGCCCCATATGTATGGGGAATGTTATTGTCTAGGATGTTTGGTGCAATGATAGGTGGGTCCCTTGAGATGGACCTCACCTTTTTGCAATTACCTTTGAAAGATGGGACAACCGAACGTTTACTCAATGTACCAATAACTAGAAATCATGTACATGATATTGTTCCTCCCATAAATGACAATAAAGCGTAGAAAGATGTGATACAAACTCTTCAAGAATATTCTTCAGAAGACATGCCCTTTGCAACAGAAGAGGAGTTTGATCAGATTGAATGGCCCAAGAAAGAAGAATACCAGTAACTCATAGATGAATTTCAGAACAAAGAAGTTGGGATAGTGAAGATATTAAAATGGAAAAAGGATGAAGATGACGTGCAAATCTGCCCATCCCAACAAGATTTTTTTACAGCAGAAGCCCACCCACCTCCGTCAATACAATACACCAGGGTTGTTTAGGGAACAACCAAACACAAAATTAGAAAATACAAGGAGGGAGATTTGGTATGGATGTGGGATACTCAGAAAGGAGAGCCAACTAATGTGAAAGGAAGTACGCAATCATGGCTCAGACCTTTCAAAGTCGGAATGGAATTAGTTGATAACTCATACTATTTGTCCACTTTGGAAGGGAGAATGTGCCCATTACCCATCAGCGGGCACCTCCTCAAACCCCACCAAGGTGGTGGGACATGACTCCACAGATAAGTATAGGTAGGTAGGCATTCTTCCATGTATTATACCATTTTCATTTCATGTTATTTTTCTTCCTCACTTGCATATTGATTGTTTTATTTCAGTCATATACATATATTATATTTGCAGGGTGGCAATACCACCCCACCTTTGTTACCAATGCCCTTTTTGAGTCTGAGCAGGTCTGCAGGTTTATGCCAGAGATGTTGAGGTTCTCATGCGCTCTATGGTGAGCACATGTCCCCACGTTGGAGCCAAATGTTATCCCCCATTTCTAGGGATAACTAGGAGATCATGTCTCAAGGCCCATAGGTCCTAGACATGGACTACCGAGAGTAGGATTGACTTGAGCATGGACCTGGAAGGCCCATATTTCTTCTTCTTCATTAGACTTGTCCTGCCAGCAGCAGCAACATCCATCACCTTCGGCTTGGACTTGTATTGGAGAAGACTCTTGCTCCATGAGGTAATTGGTCTAGGTATCATGGTATGTGTCATATTTGATCATTATAACCTTCAGATATATGCATCAAATTCGTTTCATTTCTAACGAATGCTTGGATCTTACATTAACCCCCTTGACCATGGTTGGGGGGATTGACAAGGTACCCTAGCAAGATTGTACCCATAGGTTTTGGTTAGCCACCAGGGGGGATTTTGAAGGGGCATTGTTCGCTCCCATCATATCATCACTCTTACATATTATATCCCACTCATCTATCCCATTCCCCTAGTCTGGACATTAGGATGACCTGTTTGTGGGGTTACACCTTATCTTGTGGGAAGAAGGGGCTAAAGGCCTAGGAGGTAAAAACAGCTGGTAAGAGATAAAAACCATAAAAATTAAAACCTAGAGATTCCTCACCCAGGGATCCCCGAGAAGGTAATAAAAAGCCTCTCAATAAGAAATAAGAGGGACCCGAAGAAAAATGACAAAACAAGACCTGGCCAAGAGGATGGGGGGTCTCATCACGAGCTAGCCCATTATGTTCATGGGTACCTAGAAGTATGACATTTCCATCATCTGGTTACCATGCCAGGGCAGTGACCTTTGGTTCCATGGCCAAGGGAAAGGGGGTCTCATCACGAGCCAACCTTATCATCTCTATGAAAGTACTTGTGGGTAACACTATCAGCTCTGGTCACCACGCCAAGGCAATGTCCTCTAGTTAGAACTTGAAATAAAAAGAGAGAAAAAGTAATAAAGAAAAGAAAGAATAAAGGAAATAAAGGGCTTGGAAAGAATTGCATCCATGACAGATACAACTCACCTTCTACAAAGGCTCCCATGGATAATATCACCCCTTTCTTTCACTCTACCTATATGTCTGCACATCCTTTGACAAAACCACCTCGTGTTACATGGCTTGGATGATATCCTCTGGAAACTTTCCTTTTCTTATGGATGTTGGCCCAATAGGGCATTTTTTATTTTTCTTCGACTTTGTATAGTAGGTCATTGTAATGTCTTTGAGTTGTTGGATGATATGCTAGGGGTTTTATGAATGCATTTGATAAAATTAATGATGAAATATGATTGACATTGCTATGATCCCTATGACTAATGAGCCCATGGAGGGAGAATTTTTTGATGTGCAGGATTGTAACATCCCTCTCTGGCACACTGAGAAAACTTATTCTTTGAGGACACTTGCTCGCAAGTGATCTGGACTTTTATGATATTAAAACATTTATCCTTGATTATGATGCAATATGATAGATGACATGATGTTTTACTTCTTTGACATAGACAGGTTCTATTGACTCGGTTTTATTAAGTGTGTAGGGTTTTTGACCTTGAGGATGCAGAGGCATTGACGGAACCCCTTGGACTCTGGATCGAGTCAGGGAGTGTGTTATTGGGGTTTGATTGTTTTATTGTGATTTTAGTACATTTGATCAGATGATATGATGTGGACATGTTCTGACATGTTTGTCGATGATGCAGGCTGACGATAGCTTGCCAACCAGACTCACATATGGAGTAAAGGGGCCACACATGACTACCAGAGAGGTTGAGGGAGAGGTGTGGACAACAACCCTGCCACAGCCTACTAACACTCCCGCTGTGGATTGAACTGTAGGTTAAATGAAGACCTAGTTCAAGAGGACCCACGATGTCGTGAGGGAAGACTGCGGCAGTCGCTCATGATGATTCTAAGTGGCATGCAATAAGGTGCGGGCCTTATTCCTTAGAATCCCTTAGTCTCCCACAAGTTCACCTGGCGGAGTGTTGACTCCAGGGGTTATTGATGTCTACCAATCAGTCAAGAAGTGAGTGGCACCCTTGGAGAACGTGGTGCATCCTAAAGGGAACGTCATGCAAAAGAAACAAAAGAAGAAAGTGGCACCCTTGGAGCACATAGTGCATCCTGAAGGGTACGTCGTGCAAAAGAAACAAAAGAGGCGAGTGGAACCCTTGGAGCACGTAGTGCGTCTTGAAGGGCAGGTCGTGTTGATGATGATGAAGGATCAAACCTAGATGGCCCTAAGACTTTTAACACATTAAGAAATTCTTAAACAACTTCCCTAATTAAATGTCGCCCAGTTCTAAATCTAAGTCCTAAGTCTAAAACTTCTCTAGGGGTAAAATTTTGTCTAACCTTAAGAAAAATACCCTATAAAAATAAAGAATAAAAAAATTAAACTAAAAACCACTTAAGTAATAGTTTTAGTCTTCATAAAATTTTTGGGGTAAAATGAAGAGAGTAAGAATTTAATTAAAATCAGTCGTTTTAAAATTGTAAAGAAGAATTTAATTGTTTAACTTGTGAAAGTGTAAAAGATACTAAATTATTAATAAAAAGGAAAAGAGGTTAATTTGTGCAACTGCCATTTTTGGCTCTAATAAAAAGGGGAAAGAAGGGAATAATAAAAATTAGGAAACAAAGGAATGGAGGGAGCATAATAAGGGAAAGAAAGGAACTTATGGTAAAAAGCGAGGTCAACTTAGTAACGAATCTACAATAAAGCACCTTCTAAATTGAACTAAATTAGCAACACCATTTTAGGGAAAGTATTTAAAACCTGTAAGGGAATCTAGGGACACCTAGGAGAAAAAATAGGAGTAACTCTAGGTGGGTCAGGGAAATAAGACAATTTAATAAATTAAAGAAAATAGTTAATGGAGAAACGTGGGGGATGAGTGACACTTGTACGAAAGAGAATTTTTAGAAGATTTTATTAAAACTTAAAGTAAATGAAATTTGGGGAAAGGGGAAGTTCTAAAACTCTATAAAAGAGAGGAAGGAGGTGGAAGAAGGGGATCGACTGTCAGCGTAATGTTACGTTGTCGGATTGTGACTTGATTGATTACTTGTGGGGAGTTGGGATTTCCCAGCTTCGATAGGAGTGGTAGCTCGGCCTTGCGAGGCGAGCTGGGAGCTAGAAGTACCATCTGGATAGTGTGTGGCCCCTTTGTGGCTCGAGGGACTAAGGGGGAAGCAGAGTACCCCTAGCGTTGGCTGGGAGGTACTGGTGAGGTCTCGACGGTCGACGAGCGGGAGAGGCACTGAGCGTGCAGACGTCATTCGAGACGGGAGGTAAGGCAAAGGTATGCTCATTATTTGTGGAGTAGAATGCACTAGGAATTTATGCTTAGATCTGAATGAGGATTATAAATGATATTGGCATGCTTGCACATAGTATTATCTTGTTTTCATTCATGTTTAGAACTCGTTGGACATTTCTGCGTATTTCTTCTTGTTTGCATTTTACTACCTTGAAATTTAATTGATGGCAAAGCTCTTATCTCTGTGTTCTTATTTTGATGATTGAACCCGCACTATGTTGTATCACCTCACTCGCAAATTAACCCTATGACTGTTTATGGCCCTTTTTCTCTGCATTTTTGTCTCTACATAGTAGTAATGGATGAATTGGTTTTGAGATTTTGCCCATTTGTTGAATGCCTAAAATTATATGGTTTGTGTTCTGGTTGGGGTTCTACTTTTCCTTGGTTTGGATCCTTGCTTCTGCGTGACTCTTAGTGGTTGTATTTTCCCAGATGTTTTGTATCTGCATTTAAAAATTTGGATGGTAGTGTTACAGTCTTGACACTCACTATTAGTTAAATGAATTGTTGTATACATATTTGGGGGCGTTTCAGTGGCGAATTCGTCGGCATCTGATATCCACTTATTACCTCTACGTTTTTTTTGATAAAAAAAAATTTGAATTGGTATTGTATTGGAAAATCGTTCTGTAACTTCCATATAGTTAATACCGCTGCGAATTGCATAGAAATCAAACTATTAAATTGGATTCATTCTGTAATTGGCGTAAGGGCATTTTTATTTTCTTAAGATTAGTTGGAGATTTCGTTCTGGCAATTTCGGGCCAACATTTCATTCCTGGCATTCTTAATTATAAGTTAATTTCTGAGATTTCGTTTCTGAATTTCGTTCTGCCTGTGTTCTGGAAATTTTCGTTTGTCATAGATACTGCAAAATTTGGGTGGAAAACCTTTAAAATTCGTCGCTGCCACTGCATTTCAAAACATCTACCTCTGCCCTTGCAAACGGTGTTAAAAATCTGGAAAAATTTGCTAAACAGAACTGTATTAGAATCATAAGTATATCCGCCCCTGCAACTGTTACAAGTTTCCCCTGCCAGCTCTCAGCCCTGGCGTTTCCTGTAATAATTGGCAGTCCCTTTTGCCACACCCGATGGGAATCTTACGCCTATGCTGTCAGCGCCTTAACTAGACATAAATTGTTGACTACGAATCATTATGGTAAAGGAATTAAAGGAGAGGGGGCGTTTAATCTTATGCTATTACAGTCCCGCAATATCCTGCGATGTGCTGGTATAGTATGACCTAGACCAATGTTAACTTCTTCCCTTTAGAAATTTCAGTTAGAAACTAATCCACTAATTAGTATCTTCATAAATATATTATGAATTATTTATTTTATCCATATTGTAGCTTTCCCCTATGAAACTTGTGTCTCTTTAATTTATTGGTGTAACTTGGACTAATGTGATCTATGTTATAGGAATAACATAATTTATGATATAGGAATAATGTGATTCATGATATAGGAATTTATTCAATTCTTCCCATAATTATGTTGATAAGTTAAACTTGGGTATGTAACCTTTATAAGTGTTTAATAATTCAATATTTTTAATAGATAATTATTGGTAGGAAAGGTCGATCTAGGATACTTGATGGGAAGGTTTTTGTCATCTATTTGTGATTTGGTGTCCCTTGATTATTTCCATTGTCCATGGCTCAATTAGTATAGAAGGATATGATGAGAATTTTACTTCTATGTGATAATGTATAAATTGTGATGTCCCTTAAGACAGGTACAATATGATAATATGTCGTGATTGAATTAGATCCTCCCTATTCTCATTATGTTTGAATCCCCTTTTCCTTATAATTGGATGTGTAAGGTGGCATTGATACTCTTATATACTACTTAAAGGATTGGGATCACCTTATGGCACCTTGTAATAGGTGATGTAATTTAGTATTGAAGTCTTATAGATATTGTTAATAGGTGTTGATCATTTGATTCTTCTAATTGATGCATAAAGCAGCTTTTACTTCCTTTAATCATTCATTAAGTTGATCTTTTATAATTACCTTGAGAAAAATGGATATGTTAATTGCTGTCGAATTCTAAATTTGTCACTTAAGTGAGATAATTCATTTCTTTATGATACTTAGTGAGTTGCATAGGAATTGTGCTTATTTCATGAGTTGAACCATTGATAAGTGATGTTTACCGGAATTGAACCTGATCATTAACAAGTACTAATCATTATTAGAATAGATTATATCAATTCAAAGGTGGTAGTATGCTCTTGTGTTTCTTGTTATTCTTCATGTATTATTCTCTTGCTAAATTATATTTAAATATTGCGTAGTGGATTGATTATTCATAGAAGATTATTTTTGGGCACCGTGATAGGTATGACAGACATGTGCGTCATCACTTCATCTAGAAATGTTATCTGTAGTTGAACCAATCAATGATTAATTATGTGCCTTGAAGTAAAGTATATGACTACCCATGTTTCTTGATTCAAATAAATATGTTTTCATTTCGCTCGCACTTATGTCGTTTCTTGATGGATTTCGTAATCAAATTCTCTTGCACCATGGAATTCATATAATGTGTGTTGATTCATAGAACTTTATCACACAACAATCGTCCTTGATGGTTGTTGATTTGGTTAGTCAGTTTGGTCTAGTGTGAGTCGGGCGGGATGTAGACACCTCCATGTTCCTTAGAACAGTCCCCAGCCCTGAGACCTTAAATGGTTAAAATCGATGGGAACCTGGGCTTGAGCATTGCTTATGTGTCTTGGAGGTCTTAACCATTGCAGGGTAGGACGGATGGGTAGTCAGTATTATTATTTGTTGGTTGATTGTTGTTCATTGCTTCCTGATAATTGAAGTGCATCTTAAGTTCTTTATGTTGATATCACAGTTGCATGCATCTTGAGTTGTCATCATGTGGCGACGTAGAGTATAATGTCTTGTTACCCTTGTACACATGCACACAAAAAAAAAAAAATTCACTTGTTATAAGAGGTTTGTCGTCGTAATGAGGAGGATCGTTACAAGGATCATGCCTGACGGATAGGTACCAGTTGGACCGGTACACATGGGGATATGATTAGTTCGGACCTCCATGGGGCTGAAGAGCCCATCAGATGGTTGTTGGGACCCCATCAGGGGCAGAGACAATACAGTGATTGGTCAAGCCTTTGCACAAGAGAAGAAGGAGGACGTTTTCATCCAGGATGCCTTGGCTGAGCCCAACCCAAGGGGGTTGACCCACTACAGGTGGAATGTGCCCCTTTTGATGCCCCAGGACGTCATCTAGGAGCCATGACGTCACCTCCAGTGTATGGCATCTTGACAGAGCAATTTGGCATGTGTGGCAGAGTTTGGAGACCCAAGGAGGGCCTACGTTTGTCATCTTGTGTTGCATTTTTCCCTAAAAAGGGCCAACGTCTCCCTCAGAGGGGCTTGACGTCCTGTTTATTGCTCATTTAGGGTTTCATTTAACAATTTAATGTAAAACAATATGAATTTTGGTTTCTAGACTTGTCGGCTATTTTTAATGACCTAAAATTAATTAAAAGGTCATGACACGCTATATATTGTGGATTTTTTCCCCTCATTCGGACATAACACAATCACTCACACTTGTGAGGTCTGATTTTTGCACCCTTATTGGGTATTTGGTCTTTAAAATTGAGGCACACTTGTTGATGGGAGGCTTTTCTTGACATACTATGGCATTTCTCTTGAGGAAGGTTTACAAGTAGGGTTTGCACATGCTTTTCTTCATGATATGTGAGTATTTTTCTTGCAAAACTTCTTGATTGAATGGCTATAGGTTAGTAATTCTTCCATTTACTTATAAAATTGCTGATTTTAAAAACTTAGGTGACAAGCACACAAGTAGGTCCTTGTCATATGTCCCCTCAGAGAGAAGTATTCATCCATTGAAGGAGGAAGATAGAGCCTAGCCTTTACTACACTCATCTAACTTTTTCCCTTAAGCTAGTTTTGATTTTAAAGGTTAAAAGAAGGGTGACATCCTAGACCTAGGTTATCTACACCTAGGGCCATCCATCTTTTAGGGTTTAGTGATAGAGATTTGTCTTTACAACACTCTCCCTCATTAAACCCTCTTGTTTTAACCCTTTTCTTATGCTAGCCATTTGCCAAGTTTGACCTAAAGAAGGAGGAAAGAGCACGAGGCCTTGCTTAAGCAACACCGAAGTGAGCCTCTTTCCCCTAGGGTTTTGATTCTAGGGCCCTGCCATTGCAACACTCTAGAACCCTTCCCTCTCATATTTAGCCTGTTACCCCTTCAATATTGTGTCCTCTCCTTTATTGACTCCATATACCCTTATGCATTGATCTTAGGCACATAACGTTGAGGTCATAGTGTCCAAAACCACTCTCAAAACTTTGAATTTTGAAACCCTAACTAACAAACTAACCTAGATAAGGCTGATGTCACCCTTGAATAATCTATCTTGACGCAACCATTTTTAATGATAAGCAATTGAATGACGATTTAAAGCATTTATTGAGTAAAGTGTTGGTTGGATACATTGTTAGCTTCATCATCTTGATAGTTATTGATGAATTGATTCTTTTTCCATAGCTAATTGATAAAATGTTGACTTCATTGGTATCTATTGTTTTACATTGTTTATTAATTAATAGCAGATAGTCACTAAAGTACTAACCCATTGAGTTATAGCCTACATATATATTGTATTATTGTTGTCTTGTTCTGGGCAGGTGTTTTCATTTGGGCATACACTTCTTTATTGGTTGATTAGCCAGACTGTCTAACCTTGGTGGTAACTTGTGAGAGGGAAACTTTAATCTTGACTTTATACCTTTGCCACTTCAAAACCCCAAGTTACCAGGGACGTCTCCCCTGGGTTAACCTCCCTAAATAGAAAGAACCTCCCCATTGAGGTGACATTGGGTGGGGAAGGTTCATGTTATGCTAGTTTGGCCTCTATCCTTTATCCTTTGACCTAAACTACAAACTGTGCGATAACAGAAATCATTGAACATACACACACCCCCAACTAATACTAAGATATCAAAATATCACACCAGGTATGCTGAATCATTTAGCCCCATTGGTTGTCTTGATAAGCACCTGTCTAGTTCCTATAAGAAAAAAACCAAAGAATCAAAGAAAACTAATATGCGAGTAATTTTATTTATAAAGGTGGGTTACTCAGATGCTAGGTGTCACTGATGATGACCCACCTGCTAATTCTCTCCATTCAGGAGAGAGTTATTAGCTATCTTGGTTATATATGTTGGGAGAATGTGTTATGCATTTTGTGAATGAGATAATCTCCTTCTCTAGTATCATTAGCGCATAATTGAGATCTGAAGGAAATTTTGGAATACACCATAAGGGGCAATGTATCAATTGACCAGTTCTCTACAGAATCTTGAGACAGAGGATTCAGAAAGATGGCCAATGCTACGTTGCATTGATGACTGGTGGAGGCTGAGAGGAAATGGTTAGATGTACTTTCATCTAGCCAATGATATCAACTGTCTAGATGTTGAGTATAATAGATGAAGGTCCAATTGAGTCATTCAGAAGGATCTAAATAAAATATCAATTTGACAAAGAGAACACACCCAAAAATAACATTGGCAGGTTAACTTTGGTGGTAAAAATCAGTTTCAAATCAGTTAGAAGACCAGAGGTAGTATCAAGAATCTGAAAATCAATATCCAATTTCAAGAAGCATTGTTGGATTATATGAATGGTTTTCTCACAAATGAAGGTCCTATAAAGAATTATAAGGAGCTCAGTTTTTGGGTTGGCACTTTGGAAAATTTAATAGTTTCTTAAAACCAAAGTTGTTTAATAACAATCCTCAAGAACAAACAAGTAATTAAGACTGCAAGATTCATGAGGTTTATCCCTTATGCTATGTTTCAATTTTTCATTCCTCTTTTTGTGTATGTGCTCTTGTAAAATACAACCCTCTCAAATCTAGCCCTCTCATTTTGGATTCTTGTATCAAATCCCCATTAATAAAAGATTAAAAAGCAAGTTATATTACATGTTCAATGTTACTGTGTGTTGTATGATTATCATATTGAAGTGATTTACTCTTAGAAATGACCATTTATTGTCATTTGTTCATATGTTTAATGATATGTAGAGGGTACCTCCATGGATTTTAATATTTCAAGATGTTTAACTATTTGATGCACGTTTTAACAATCTATTTTACGTGTTAGAAATGTTGAATTATTAATTCCTCAACACATTATTATGTTTCCATAAGATATAAGATTCATTCTCTGCAATGCCTTATACTCTTATCTTCTGTTTATTTTAATTCACCATTTCCCCTACTCTTAAAACTAAATTTTATGAAACACTCATGGACAAATGCCTTATGGAGTTGAAGGTTTTTAATATTTGGAATGAGACTATTTGAGAGCTAAGAGTTTTATGTGTGTGTGTGTGTGTGTGTGTGTGTGTGTGTGTGTGTGTGTGTGAGAGAGAGAGAGAGAGAGAGAGAGAGAGAGAGAGAGAGAGAGAGAAACTTTCCCAATTTTTGCATAATTTCATTTACCAAAAGCATGCATTTAAGGCTCTTATTGTTGATGGTAAACAAGATTCAGATATCCAATTGTTAGTATTTCACCTTATGAATCCACAAAATTAATATTTGGCATCTAAAAAAAAATCATCAGAAGCAACCCAAATCATGAGTATACTCCAATATACTTAGATCCAAAGAAGCTCATGACCAAGACAAATATTAGAGAATGAAAAATATCTTCATCTTTAGTTAACCCTAATCTAGAAACATCTCCTTCTATTGTTCATAGAGGTAGCATATATTTTTAGCTAATTCATATACCTATTGATTCATATTCTTCTTTGAAGCTACCTCTTGAACCCTTAATAGATATACAAAATTCACCCAAATATTTATGTCAAGAAGTGAGTTCTTACCTTAAACCCTTCTTGAAAAAACCTAATAATCCTCTATCATTCTAAGCCAATAACCATATTCTGCAAAATTGTATGGAAAAATTAGGTGGAGGAAGAGTGGGGGGAAGCTAGCTCCCCCCACCACCTCTAAATCCTTGGGTAACTATTATATGTCCCATTAAATCTACTTGTGAATGTTCACGATATCCCCAGAAATTATTTGAAGATATTTTCCAAATATGATGGAGAACAAGCTCATTCCACTGAAGAACATATAAAATTCTTCAAATACTTCAATGAAAATATGTTCATGGAAACAATGTTTCTTCATGAGTTTTTTGGTTCAAAGTTTGGCTAGAGACATCCAGAAGTGGTTCAGAGAGCTTCATGTGGCCTCAATTGATTGATGGTAGGATCTTTAGTATGCATTTATGAGACAATGGGGGGAAAGAGAGGCTGTCTATATTACTTGAACAAATTTGGATCACTCAAGAAGAGAGATAACAAGCCTATTGTTGACTTTAACAAAACATTTAACAAGATATACAAAAATATCCCTATAGACATAAGGCCTTCTCATCACGTAGCTAAAGTCACATATGTTGGGGCTTTTTATGTTGACTTTTCCATGGTATTAAGGGAAAGAAGAGTCACAACTCTTCTTGTTACGCATGATGATGTAATGTAAATAAAAGGAAATATGATTGCATCAGGTAAAATGAAACAAAGTCTAGATCAAGTAGTAAAGAAAGAAGGTTAGAGAGAACTATAGTCCATCTATTCTAGCCAAAGACTCCCATGAAGCTAGGATGGAGGAAATATGTAGACTAATAAGAAATTTTACAAATAAAATGTCAATTTTATAGATGGAGAATGGTAATGAAAACAAATATCCTAGAGAAGGAGGGACGAGGAACCCTAATTAGTGTATAATACCTTTTAATCCTCAACTCGCGAGGAAGGAAAGAAGAAATGAAGAACATCCCATCCAACACGTTGTGAGAACCAATGATGACAACAACTTGGTTGAGGAATAAATGGATGAGGAATATGTCAAGAATCTAGAGGAAATACAGTTGTTATAGGGAGAAAATAATTTCATGAATCTAACGCAAGATGATTATGAATATTCCTTAAAAAACAGGAAACACATCCCTAAAAGTGAATCAATCAAAAAAGTTGTGTTCTTTGTTCAATATAGGATGTTTGTTGATGCACTATAGGCTAAGATGCATAAGAAGTGTGATCTCAGAACTAGACAGAAGGAAGACAACTAGGACAACCAAACACATCCAAAGAATCCTAGCCCAACTCTTTTCAAGGATAAATTCAAAGAAATAACAAATAGTCCCAAGGCTAATGAGGTTGGAGAACCTTCAAAACTAGAAAAAGAAGTTAAAGAATACAAGGAATCACTTCAACATTTTAACATTGAAAACGAATATTCCAAAGTCAAGATTTATGTCCCACTGGTGGAATTGGATAAGAATCCTTCATATCACAATCATATTGAGAAATCCATACAGAGAAAAAGATAAAAAAATCCCTCCTAATACTTTAAATCTACAAGATTAGTCCCCCACTATAGTTTTTGTCCCTCACATAGATGATAAAGAAGAATCCATTGAAACTTTCTATGTAACATTGAATATCCATGACACGATGTTGCATAACCGTATGCTTGAATCTATAGCATCACATAATCTTATGCCCAAAGTAGTCATGGAAAATTTGGGATTGGAAATAACTAGACTATATCATGACCTCTATTATTTTGATGCCAGAAAAGTGAAATGTGATGATATAATCAAGGACATGATATTTACTTTGGCTCAATTTCATGTCAAAATCATTATGATGGACATAGTGGTGGCTAATGTTCTTGCAAACTATGGCATGTTGTTAGAAATAAAACAGGCATGTAAGCTAGGAGGTACAATGAAAATGGACATCAATTACACCACTATACTATTTTTTGGAAGAGAAAACCTAAGGTTATACAAAGAACCAATTTTTTTATGTGGTTAGTGACAAGAAAAATCTTGTAAACCATCCTATGCATTCTATTGATTATTATATTGGCTATTGCATCCTCACAGTTAATGAAGCATACAAGGAATCCCCAACACTCACAAATCCTTTGGCAATCCTTGATAAATAAGTAGGTGGTATATAGAAAATGTATTTTAATGGGGCATATTCAAAAGAAGGAGTGGGAGTTGGTGTAGTACTCATTTCTCCTAACAAAAGAGAAATCCACTTGTCCTAAATTCTAGAGTTTGAGGCCACCAACAATGTAGATGAATATGAGGCCTTCATTCTAGGCTTGGAGGTAGCAATAAAAATGGAAATTACTGAGCTAGTGGCATTTGGAGACTCAGATCTAGTGGTGCAACAAATCAAAGGTCGTTATCAAAAACATAATCCTAGAATGAGACCATATGGAAATCAAGTATGGGATCTGATTGATTATTTTTATGAATCTTTAAATATTACTATAGTCTCAAGAGAATTTAACTAGCAGGTTCATTCCTTAGCAGTGGTAGCCATTAATTTTAAAACACCCATTGTTCTACAAATGACATATGAAATTGAGATGAGATACAGACCATCCATGCCTAAAAATATCAAGTATTGGAAAGTGTTTGAATGTGACCATCAAATTAAAAAGTTCATGGAGGTGATAGATGAGTTTGGAAATACTCATATTGATTCAGATGATGAAGAGGAATCTAAATATATGAATGAGAAATAAATTGAAACTACTCCTAAATTCGGTGACTATATGGCTAAGCATAAGGTCCTTCATCTCAAGAATAAATTCATTCCCAGAGGGTTGGTACCATTGGAGTAGTTGTTTGATAGAAACAATGTACCTTTGAAGCCAACAATTATGGCCAAACATGACAACACTAAAGAATACAACATTGGGACAGAAAAGGAACCCACATAGATAAATTTGTCCAATGAAATACCTAGTGAACATAAGGAAAAATATGTACAGTTTTTCAAGGAATATATGGATGGTTTTTCCTGTAAATATGAAGACTTTAATACTTGTGATACCAACATCATACAACACAAAATACCACTCAATCCTGGTACTAATCCTTTTTGGAAAAAACTAAGGAAATTTAATCCTCTCTTGTTGCCTACCATTGAGAAAGAAGTGAGGAAATTTATAGATGCTCAAATAGTAATTCCTCTCAGATATTTTGAATGGGTGGGAAATTTGGTTCCAGTTATAAAAAAGAGTGGAGAGATAAGTATGTATGTGGACTTCAGGAACATAATAAAATGATTTCTGAAAGATAATTACCCTTTGTGTAATATGGAACACATATTGCAAAAATTAGTAGGAGAAAACATAATTTCCATGATGGATGGTTTCTCGGGATATAACCTGGTGGTAATGCATCCTGAAGATAGGTAAAAGACAACCTTCACAACTGCATGGGGAAATTTCATGTATGATAAAATGCCTTTGAGTTTGATTAATCCAGGATCTACATTCGAATGAGCCATGGACACAACTATAAAGATAGATTCATTTTTATATACCTTTATGACATGGATTTTTTCTCAAAGACAAATGAAGATCACATCAGGAATCTAAGGAAAACAATTATGAGGTGCAAAAAATTTGGCTTTTCTTTAAATCCTAAGAAGTATTATTTTTATATGAAAGAAGGGAAGCTCCTTTTCCATATAACATCGAAATAAGGGGTGAAGATAGATCCGGAAAGGGTAAAGGCCATTAAGAAAATTTCCCTTCCTAGAAGCAAGAAAGAAATACAATCCTTCATGGGTATAATCAATTTTCTTAGGAGGTTTGTCCTTAATTTAGCTGAAATTGTAAATCATATCATAGACATGTTGAGGAAAGACCATGAACTAAAATGGACTACTAAAGATAAATAGTATTTTCAATGAATCAAATAAGCATTGGGAGAGTCTCTAGTGTTATTCATCCCAAGCTATGATAAGTAGTTCCTTATCTTTTCTTTTTATTTAGAACATATCGTAGCTGCTATTTTGTTGCAGAAAAATAAGGAAAACCAAGAGAAACCTATAGACTTCTTTAATAGAGATTTAGTATATGATGAACTGAGATATAGAAACCTAGACAAACAAGCATATTCCCTATTCAAGGCATTGCAATATTTTAGATATTATATATTGCACTAATAAATATTTTCTTATGTACCGAATAGTGCAATAAAATATATTCTTACACAACCTGACATTGAAGGGACAATGGGTAAATGGATTTCCAAACTTCAGGAATATGAATTGGATATCAAACCCACTAAGATGATAAAAGGAAAAGGACTTACCAAACTTCTAGACGAATCTAGCTACATGGCTCTTGATATAAATTATTTGTCAACATACAACATACCAATGGAACCAGGACAAGATGAAATGCGAGAACCACGTTTGAAGGTAATCCATAAATTTTCTCAATATGATTTGTATAAGGATGTAATTTTTTACCTACAAAACTTAAGTTGTCAACAATTATGAGACAAAGCTAAGGCAATATCTATTAAACTCAAAGATATAAATTATTGCATTTTGGGAGAAATTTTGTTTCGGAAATATCCAGGAGGAGTGTTTCTGAATTTCCTTACTGAATAAGAAACAAACTAAATTATAAATGAGTTTCAAAAGGGAGTATGTGGGGGTCACCATTCCTAGAGATCCATTGCATACAGGATCCTCAAGGTTGGCTATTACTGGCCTTCACTAGTTTTTAATGTGAATTTCATGGTTAGAGCATGTGTAGAGTGCCAAATGTTTGCATTAAAGAAAAAGGTGTAGCCCCTTCCACTAAATCCTATTAAAGTAACAACACATTTTCAACAATGGGGTTTGGATTTCATTGGTGAAATCAACCCAAATTCAAGTGGGAAACACAAATGCATCCTAACAACCATAGATTGTTTCACCAAGTGGGTAGAAGTGTAACACAACCAACTCCTTAATACCCTTTTAAGGGTTGGGGCATCATAAATTTGTTTTTCCTTATATAACTCATCTCGAATCATATCTTGGTTCCTACCTCCCATAGGGAACTTCCATCCATCAACCAATCTTTATACAGGCTTAAAAATCATCTGACACATAGGCTAGAGGGGAATTCATATTTCAGTGCTTCGGCGTTGAATGTCTCCTTTCTATCTACACACGAGACCTCTCGAAGTCCTGAAATTTCGAAGTCCTATAAACTTGCCACAGATTTTCAACCTTTGAACCTTTTTTTGGTCTCTCTACAATGCTACATCCCAAATCCTCCAGAGTCTCGAAGTCTTGTCACTTCACCAACCACATTGTCTAGGTGGGAATGTACTAGGAACTGACACATAGAATGGCTCAAGGTGACACGTGTTATGTTCTAATGGGTCTACAAGGTATTTGATACACATGAATTCTAGGGTCCACATCACCATGGGTGATGTCACTGCACCACGTCACCCTAGACTAACAACCTTCTAACATTCCTCATATCTCACGGTCAATATACGACCACGTAGATTTATAGATCTACATCTCTTATTACCTCGAGGATTCAATGTTCGGGAGTTTGGCTATGAAAACCCCTCTTTTCTCCTCAAGTGCCCAATCTCTGAACTAAAGGGTAAAGTTCCACGCATCCCCAGTATATCGATAGCTGGGAAAGATCTCGAAGGGTCCCTCGATCTATGGTTCTCGTTACATCGCGGCTCCAAACTTTGGGGTTCTGGATCCCGGTTTAGTTGGTGGGATAGGTTCACTTAGCCACTAGGGAAACTACCCAACGTCGGTCAACCTTATGGGTAACCGTAATTATCAGTCGCCTTCGGTCGGTTTATGACTATGAGGGCCGACAATACTCTGAAGTTCCAGACTTTCGGAGCTCTGAAGCCAGAAAGACTGAGCTCCCTTAGGCTTAGCCTAATGTTCCTAGGTGTTGGTCATATGGGTTCTCCTGAACAAATGTTGTCAGTTTGTCTTCCAGACGAAAGGATGTTCCCTTCTAAGACTTAAATCTTGTTATCCTTCCCGAGATTCATCATGAAACTGTTAAGGGATTGGGCATGATATCATGGTTGTATAGCAAGGAGTGTGAAGGGGATAGTCTCTTTAGATGGAGAGGGCATGGCTGAGGCAATACTTTCTATCTCGGTCGTCCTACAAGTTTATGTCCCAAGGAACCTTGAAGGATAGGTTGGGGAACATAGACAATCAATCAGAAGCATAAGTTCACAAGAAGATAAACACATACACATAACTTAACCATTTCAATCTAGAAACCATTTATAGATATATAAATACACGCATGCATCCATTATTCCCAATTCAAAGAACAAATCGTGAAAACACTTATCAAAACCAGAAGAAGTGATGTGATTTCTGAAAGGGGTGTTTGTTTCCACCCAAACATAGGCTTAGACACTCCTAATAGATTTACCACTGACCACCCCTGAGCTAGACCATGATTATTTGAGATTTGATCCTTTGTTCCGGCTCAACAAAAGTAGGGATGAAGGTTACTCTCCTCTTCTTGTAGGATCTTGGCAATGATTTTCACTATACCAAGCAAGGAGGACCACCTGAGTACTTCCTCATTCACTCAACAACCTCATTTATCAGCTTGTATCATAACCCTGCTAGCCATTTCCTATGACCAGAACACACTCATTTCTTAGTTCTTCCTTGAACCCAATAGCTTAGTCTCTCGTCTCTGCACTCTTTGCAGGTCTTCCTCTGCCCACCACACCTTCCTTTATTTCCTTCCTCAACAATATTGCACATGGATTGAATTCCTAGTTTGTGGTCAGGCCTGAAAGCCTTACAAATGTGTGCTCTGCCCCATCCCTTCATTAAATCTTGAGGAGGTCTTCCCACCTATCAGCCTGACTGTAATTCATTCCTGGTTCAGAGAACTATTTTGGTCTTGAGCAATTAAATCCAGTAAGGTACTAGTTTGGTGGAGGTTAACGAAACCGTTCATGGTCCCCTTCACCATCTCTTTTATAGCATTTGTGGTCTCTCTTAGTACACCCTCCTTCTAGCAGTCATGCAACACTTATTCATTTTCTAGTAAATAATATAATTTACATTCATTGACCTTTTATACAAAGGTCCATCAAATCAAACATTCACACATATTGATTTTTCCATAGTCTCTTGGCCAATATAGTTATATTTACAAACTGGGGGAAATAGGGTGTTACAATTCCCTCCCCCTTAAAGGAACATCGTCCATGATGTTCTATCTGTCAACATGCTCTGTATATATAGAAGTAAACAAAAATGGATATGCATGTCTCATGGTATCCTCCATTTCCCACGTAGCCTCATCTGGGCCAAAGTGTTTCCACTGCACCTTGACATGTGCAATGGTTCAGTTCCTGTGTAGGGTTTCCTTCATGTCTAGTATGCATTGAGGTTCTGGCAGGAAGTCTCCTTCTGAATCCACCTGGATCACAGACCAATCAATTATTCTTATAATCATGTACATACTTATTCAATAATGAAACATGGAAAACATTATGTCCCTTTACTGTGAGAGGGAGTGTTAGCCTATAGGCTACAAGTCCCACTCTATCTAAGACTTCAAAGGGTCTAGAATAACGAGGTGCCAACTTGGCACAAGCTACCATTCTTAGGGAACTCTTCTTGGGCCTAACTCTGAGATAAACATGGTCTCATGTCTTGAACTCTCTCAAAGTTCTCTTTCTATCGACGTAATTCTTCTATCTATCCTGAGAAATTTTCAGATTTTTCTTTATCTGAATCACTTGTTTTTCCATTTATTTCAGCATGTTAGGTCCGATTGTAATTCTATCCACTATATTACTCCATCTAATTGGAATCTTGCATTGTCTACCATAGAGGGCTTCAAAAGGGCTCATCTTCAATGACTCTAAATAACCATTGTTGTAGGAAAATTATACCAATGGAAGGTAGTCTTCCCACTTATTAGGTTGATGCATTACATGCATCCTTAACATGTCTTCTAATATTTTTTTTACTCTTTCTGTATGTCCATCAGTTTGGGGGTGATAAACTTTGCTAAACAACAATTTAGTCTCAAAACCAACCATCAAGGATTTCCAAAATCTTGAAGTGAATTTTGTGTCTCTATCAGATATAATATCCCTACACATGCCATGTAGTATGAATATCTCCTTCATGAAGATGTTGGCAATATATATTTCCTTACAAGTTTAATTGACAGGGACGAAGTGAGAAGACTTGCTCAATTTGTCCACACCACTACCATGATGGAATCATTCTGCTTGGTTGATTTTGGTAATCCGGTGATGAAATCCATGGAGATGGTTTCCCATTTCCATTCTAGAATTGGTAGGCATTGTAACAACCCTGTTGGGTGTCGATGTTCTTCTTTAAATTGCTAGCATTATAAACACTTAGCTAAATAATTATCTATTTCCTTTTTCAATGTAGGCCAACAGAATTTTTTTCTAGAGGCCATAATCATTTTCTGATAACCTGGATGACTAGTATATGGTCTCTTGTGTAGTTCGTCCGTTATGAACCTATTGAAGTCATCAGAACTTGGGATATACAATCTGTTTTTGTAAGTCATCAATCCTTCATCCAACATATGATAGCCTTCATACTTTAGCCCTGTGGGATCTTTCTTTAGGTATGATGTCACAGTATTGAAGAATGCATTTGTTTCTTGTGCATTCCTGACTCTTTACTTGACCTTTGTTTCATGGGTTCTTACCGTTGCCAGGTGTATCCTTTTAAAACTTCTGCTAAGGGCATTGACCACCCTATTTTCCTTTCCTTTGATGTGTTTTATTTCGAAATCAAACTCACTGAGGAGAGCCATCCACCTAGCTTGTCTAGCAGTGAGTTTTGGTTGATCAAAAAGGTGCCTCAACCCACAATGGTCTATCATAAGTACAAATATCCTACCCATGAGGTAATGCCTCCACATTTTTAAAGCATGCACTATGGCAGCCAACTCTAGATCATGGGTTAGATAATCAATTTCATGCTCATTCAATTTTCTGGATTCGTAGTAAATTACAAGTCCTTCTTTCATAAGGACTCCTCTGAGTCCTTCATTGCAGGCATATGTACACATGAGGAAGTCATTATCAGGGTCTGCAATATTTAGCATGGGTGTGTGGGTCAACAAGTATTTTAGTTCCTGAAATCCTTCTTCACATTCTGATGTCCAAGTGAATTTAACCTTCTATATTATCCTGCTAAGCCCATAAAGGATATGATATCAAATACATCCTTTGGGGTAGCCCATTCCACAATAGATATGATATTTTCAATGTCTACTGCCACTCCTTCTTTAGTAGTAACATGGCCTAAGTAATGGACTTGCTTCTGGAAAAAGTCACACTTGCTAAACTTAGTGTAAAGATAATGCTCTCTTAGTACTTGAAGTACAAGTCTAAGATATTATTCATGCTCCTCTTTGTTCTTGGAGTATATTAGGACATCATCAATGAAAACCAATACAAATCTATCTAGAAATTTGCAGAGTGCATTATTCATCAAGCACATAAAAGTTGGGGGGGCATTGGTTAATCCAAATGACACCACCACAAATTCATAGTGACCATATCTGGTCTTGAAGGCTATTTTGTGGATGTCTTCATCCTTGATTCATACTTGATGGTATCCATAACTTAATTCAATATTTGATAAAATGGAAGCACCACCTAATTGGTCGAACAAGTCATCAATTCTTGGTAAGGGGTACTTTATGGTTGTCTTATTGAGTTGTCTATAATCTATGCACAATCAGAGTGTGCCATATTTATTCTTCACAAAAAAGACTAGTTCTCCTCATGGAGACACACTGGGCCGGATGTAGCCTTTGTCCATCATTTCCTTTAGCTGTAGCTTGAGCTCAACTATCTAGGTTGTACTCATCCTATAGGGTGTCCTAGACACTGACACTACTCTTGGTGCAAGTTATATCGAGAAGTCAATGTCTCTTTGTTACGAACATAAATATACATATACCATAGATATTCATAACATAATAATTATTAATAATGAAAGGTCATGTCTCAAAGGACATGACTATTGGTAAAGGGCACCCCTGCGTGGGTTTATAAGCAAGCCTTCGTTCTCAATTGTAATCATCTCATATCATATCTTACTATTCATTTATTATTACAGTCCTATATGGATTACTTTGTTATATTCCAAGTATTTTGGATAATTCCTGTGTGAGTGAACTTTGTTCATCTCATTTGGTATCAGAGCTTCATTTCTGATCCTGGCCTTTGGCCATAGACCTCAAGTCAAATTCCGTTGCCCATGGCAACATTGTTGCAGGCCTTTGGCCATTCAAAAATTTCAGAGTTTCTTTGATTTAGACAGGCCATTGGCCATAATCAATTTTTTTGAGTTTCTCCGATTCACAGATCTTTGACCAAAACTTGGCCCTTGGCCAATTGCAATTCAAAAAATTCTGTGAAAAAAAAAATTATTATTCTGCTGCAAATTTGAAAAAAACAAAAAAAAAACGATCTATTTTTGAAAGAAAATTAAATTTATTAAAAAAAAAGAAAGAAGAAAAAAAAAACGGTATTTTTGAAAGAAAAATAAATTTATTAAAAAAAAGAAAAGAGAAAGAAAGGGGAAATAAGTATATAAAAGAAAATATATATTCTCAAGCACAAAAGATTCAAAGACCCATATCTATTAGAAAGAACTAAAGAAAGTAGTTAAGTATAAATATAGTACCTCTTGCACTAGCTTGTAATTATTGTCGCCTGATTCTTCATTATCGAGTTAGTAATCATTGAGGACTTGAGATGATAGGATTTTCTAAGCATTGAGTAGAACTTTTGCATTGTAAAGGAGTCTACCCATCCTAATTCGATCTTTTGTATGGAGATTTTATAGGGTTCTTGGAAGGAACTTGATGTATTTCGACTCCCATGATAACTTCTATTTTGAGCATCACTTGTAGCTGAAGTAATATTCTTTGACATACTGGTCATTTGTTTCTGTTGATACAAGGATTGGCTAAAGTATCGAT
>ML782854.1:331527-359645 GCA_009831015.1 Picea engelmannii | reverse complement strand
TCTTGGGACACATTTCCTTATTTAATTTGAAATGGCTGGCCAAAGGTGTACTAATTGGTTTTGCATCTTACATTCTAAACCTCTCCAACACCTTCTCTATGTACTCACCCTAAGACAATGTCAGTTTGCGATTTTTCCTATCTCTTGTTATTCTCATACCAAGGATTTTCTTTGCAGCACCCAAATCCTTCATCGCAAATGAATTGGCTAATTTCTTCTTGAGGACAGTTATATCCTACATATTAGACCCTGCAACAAGCATGTCATCTACATACAATAGCAAGATAATAAAGCTTCCATTTTCTATCTTTTTAAAATAAACACAGTGATCGGAATGGCATCTACTATAACCTTGTTCTGTTATAAACTTGTCAAACTTCATATAGTACTACCCAAAATATGAATGGATGGAATCGAGATGGAGAATTCCTCAATACCATAATTTTCATAGGTAAGCGTAGAGTGTGTATGGAGAACATATGAGCGAAAATGTTTGTAGTTTTGAATGGACTGAAGTTCCACTGTGGCAGGCTAGGATAGTGCCATGTCATATCCAAGGTGTCTCCATGTTAGTTGGAGTGGAAAATGAGATGTCACATGGGTGCCAAATGGCAATAAGAGAGATGTTTCCCATGTAAACCTGATAACATGGAAAGGTCACAACTTTCGTTCCAAAGCTATGTTTTAGGAAAAGTTTTTATTGTTGGAAAGCTCTTGATGAGAAAAATATGATGGATCTATCAAAGGGATGAAGTAAAATAGTTTAGAAAAAACTAAAATTTAATACCCCATCCCTTAAAAGGAACCTAGCGGGTTGGGTGTGTTACACATTTTCTATTATTGTATCAGATCCCCATTAATAAAATCTCAAGAACTAAGTTATATGACATGTTTGATGTTACTATGTGGTGTACACTTATGATATTGAAGTGATTTCCTCTTAACAATGACCACTTCTTATCATTTCTTCATATGTTTAATGACATGCATAGAGCACCTCCATGGCTTTGAATATTTGAAGATTTTTAAGTATTTGATGCATGTTTTAACAATCTATTATATGTGTTAGAACTATTGAATTCTTAATTTCTCAACATTGTTGTGCATGTTTTTCCACTTGGGTGAGAAAAAACAAGCCACTAAGGTGCCTTGTTAGGCCAGGAAGATAATATAGAAGATGGTTAGTTGATTAGTCGATAAACCAAAGAGAAAAAAAGAAAAGAAATAAGAAGGAAATATAAACTAAACTAAGCATATATCAACTCAAATGGATGCATAAAAGAGACAAAAGAAATAGCTACCAATAAGAGTGATCTTTGAATTGATAACACCTAGGAAAATTATGGGAACTTATGAGTCCCTTATTCCTCCTTTGGAGGGATCTTGAATCCCCCAAATACAAATTTATCTTCCTATAACAATTGAAATATAATGTTGAAGGCTTGATTGTAAAAATTTTCAAGAGGAGAGAAGAGAAACACTTGCTATCGATGCTCAAATAGCTCTAAGATAAAGATGGGTTCTCTCAAACCAAATGAACAAAATAACAATACTCAAAATTCTTCTCTTTGTTTGTAAACCAAATAACCAAATGATACCATATGTTAGAAAAACAGGACCATGGAGAAATAAAATAAAACAAATGTGGAAACAAAACACAGAAGATGCGCAATACAATAGAGACACAAATTTGCGTGGTTCACCTAGTGTGGGCTATGTCCATCAGAGAAATTGCCAGGTCCTTCCTTTATTATTATCTAGCATATGAAGGGATAAAACCTACAACAAACCCAATGTAACTTCCTCTTCTTTCTCTCACAATCTCCTATCTTAGAATACAATATTCACCATCAACCATAGCTGCAATACATTTCCCTCATAAAAGAGGGTTGCCTTCTAGGGAAAAACCCTAACATAATTTCTACCGTTCGATCTGCGACCTTATAATGAACGGTCCAGATTTACAATGAAATTACAATATACATTTACAAGACAATTTTTGCTTCAGGGGCCCGCTTTCTCCCTGACCCCCCAACCAGGGGATAGCCCCCCCAGACCCCGCTGAGAGGGTACCCCCTCTACACTCCCCCACATGGAAGAGTGTACATACTTCTAGGGTGTAAATACTTCATGGGGTATAAACATGGCTAAAAGTAAAAGACCTCTAAATTAGGAAGATAATTAGGCTCCACAACCAACAAAAGGTTCGTAGTGTGATGGCCAATGGAGTCTAAACAATACAATATTAAAACATTAACTTATGCCCACCCGTGATTGGCTTTCAGAGTTGATCATTTGTAGTAAAAGGAATGGCATGATCATACGAGGTATGAATTTTTTGGAGTGTTGACTTAAGAATATGAGACTTTAGGTAAATTATAATATAATATGTTCTCCTTCATGATTTTCCATCAGAGTGATGAGGGGAGCTCACACATTTCAAGAGAAAATTTCATTCAGATTTGACCATTCGGAGGTTTGAGACAGGAGCATTTGAGCAAGGTCTGAATACATCGAAGCGATGATATGACAACTATGAAGTTTAAATATAATATAATATTTAACCTTTCCTTTTCATGATTGTTCATCGGAGTAATGAGGGGAGCACAAATAACTTGACTCCGAGGATTTTCATAGTGTTATGGAATATATTTTATAAATTTGAATATATTATAATATTAAACCCGATCGTGATTGGTGGTTAGATTGCTAAGAGGAGCGCACGTGGTTCAAGCCCGAGTTAAAATAATATTTAATGCACATGACAAATGAATGCACAACTTCAAAAATCTTTGTGCAAGTTTACTTTTTCGGAGTTGACCCTAAGGGGTTCGAGATACAATTTTCGAAGAATTCGGAGTATGAATATGAAGAATTCTAAGAATGTTAACCCGAATTTTATAAGGTTTTGAATATTGCACATGATGGGATTTAGTTTATCTATAATAATGTATAATATTAAATACCTTTTTCATTCGTCTTCCTCCCAATATATATATATATATATATATTAAACCACGTGAAGTTTTCTGTGTGAAGTCATAAGCCAGGTTCTTTGATTAATATGTTAATCAAGCATGATAAGCTTAAGTCTATTACAATCTAATTCGTTATATTAGAGCATAATATAAATTATGTTATAATATAATTAATTAAATTGTAAGATAATCATTACAAAATGGTACTTAAGTGAATTATTAAGCAAAGTAAAAAAGTGTTTACGGGGGTAAATACTTATTGAATATTAACTATCCCTAATGAGGATTTAATAAATAAATACCGAGTGATATTTTAGGAAGGTATTGATTAAGCATCCTAAATCAACTTATGGGAAATGGAAAAATGTCAATCTATGGTCGATTGAGCCTATGCACGCTATGGTGACATGGCGAGTTGTGATGGGTCCATGTATCAAGTGGATACCAAGACACATGTCACATCAAGAGACAGAGTATTAATTTCATGAATGATGTGGCTTTCCTGCAAGGAAACTAGGACACCCTTATAACAACGGATGTCAGCCCTTCAACGGTTGACGAGTTGAGTAGGGTCCAGTAGGACATGTAATCTTAGGCACATAATGGATCTTAACCATCAATCAAGAGATATTGAGTGCATCAAGACCTTCCATCAAGGAGAAATGAATTTTTCTCGATACCTTGGGTTCAATATGGTGAAACTACACGAACTGCTCAAAATATGAATGGATGGAATTGAGATGGAGAATTTCTCAATATCATAACTTTCAGAGGTAAGCGTAGAGTGTGTAGGGAGAATGTATGAGCGAAGATGTTTGTAGTTTTTCATGGATTGAAGTTCCATTGTGGTAGGCTAGGATAGTGCCACATCAGATCCAAGGTGTCTCCATGTTAGTTGGAGTGGAAAATGAGATGTCACATGGGTGCCAAATGGCAGTAAGAGAGATGTTTCCCATGTAAATCTGATAGCATGGAAAGGTCACAACTTTCGTTCCAGAGCTATGTTTTAGGAAAAGTTTTTATTGTTGGAAATCTCTTGACGAGAAAAATATGATGGATCTATGAAAGGGATGAAGTAAAATAGTTTAGAAAAAACTAAAATTTAATACCCCATCCCTTAAAAGGAACCTAGGGGGTTGGGTGTGTTACACATTTTCTATTATTGTATCAGATCCCCATTAATAAAATCTCAAGAACTAAGTTATATGACATGTTCAATGTTAGTATGTGGTGTACGCTTATGATATTGAAGTGATTTCCTCTTAACAATGACCACTTCTTATCATTTCTTCATATGTTTAATGATATGCATAGGCCACCTCCATGGCTTTGAATATTTGAAGATTTTTAAGTATTTGATGCATGTTTTAACTATCTATTATATGTGTTAGAACTATTGAATTATTAATTTCTCAACATTGTTGTTCTTTTTTTTCCACTTGGGTGAGAAAAAACAAGCCACTAAGGTGCCTTGTTAGGCCAGGAAGATAATACAGAAGATGGTTAGTTGATTAGTCGATCAACCAAAGAGAAAAAAAGAAAAGAAACAAGAAGGAAATATAAACTAAACTAAGCATATATCAACTCAAATGGATGCATAAAAGAGACAAAAGAAATAGCTACCAATAGGAGTGATCTTCGAATTGATAACACCTAAGAAAAGTATGGGAACTTATGACTCCCTTATTCCTCCTTTGGAGGGATCTTGAATCCCCCAAATACAAATATATCTTCCTATAAAAATGGAAATATAATGGTGAAGGCTTGATTGTAAAAATTTTCAAGAGGAGAGAAGAGAAGCACTTGATATCGATGCTCAAATAGCTCTAAGATAAAGATGGTTTCTCTCAAACGAAATGAACAAAATAACAATACTCAAAATTCTTCTCTTTGTTTGCATACCTTGATCATGTATTTATAGGACCAATGAAATACTTTTCATAACTTTCTTGTAGTGTGAATGTGATTACTTCGAAGGTATTACCCATCCCTTCAATAGCTCCAAAGATATATGATGCAGGAGCATCGTGACCTCCAAAAGAAACAAGGAGCCAACGCATGTGTCTCTAAACACATGACATATAAGCTTGATGACTTTGGATAACTTTTTGAATTTGCATTAGAGATGAAGCGCCATATCCTTTGATGTAACATTTATGAGGGAGTGCCTATTGTAATATATCAGACCTCGAGCCTTACGCTCTTGGTTGAAACAGATAGGAAGGAATTTAATAGATTTGATGCAGGTAGATAGATTTTAATTGTAGATTTGATAGCTTTAGGTTTCTAGAGGGAAAACGGATATAGACACCCTCCTTTGTATCATTGTATTATTATTATCATTGAGAGCAAGCAGAGCAGAGCAGAGAAATTGTGGAGAACACCCATGTACAGATTGAATTAATAGAAGAGAGTCTTTGATTCACTTTCATGGTTTGTATCGTTTCTCTGTATGATGTTTATGTGCTCATGAATGTTTGTTTCCTTTATATGCATTTGATTTTGAATATGTTGTGCATGTGATTTCAGATATTTATGGAAGTCTGAAAAAGAGGAGAATGAGTTTTAATTGTTTCTCTGTCTGAGCCAGGAGATTGCTGCATAGAGTGCAGTGGAATTCATCCGCATAGAGTGTGTTGATGAGGCTAGACAGTTGAACTCTTATTCTCATCTGCCCAAGAGTTGAATTGGGTTATTAGAGTTGAGCATGGGAAGTGCAGGCCGAGGCCGGAGTCTCAGCAGCTAGTCTGATCAAAGGAAGACAGGGATTACTGTGGCTGCGAGTGCACAGAGTCCGGGTGACTGCAACACTTTGAGAGTTGTTGGAGGTCGAGCACAGGAAGCGTGCACAAAAGTATCTAAAGGAATCAGAGTCGAAAAGCTTAGGAGGGATAGTTCCTTCGTAATCCCTGGGAAAAGGACCCAAGAGAAAGTTCTAATAGAACAGAGGTTTGGAGCAGAAGGGATTTCTAAAGCGAAGAATCAATGGTCAAGGTTCGCGGAGGAGAATCGTAAAACCCCGTCGATCATCCGATCGTGGAGAAGCTACGCGAGAGTTAGTCCTTAGGCGCAGGAGGGAATAGGCCATCGGATTTTGGCACATCGAGGTTCGACGTTCAGCGTTTGACGAGGTAAGAGTTTTGAACTCGTTGAAATCATGATTCACGATTTCCTGAATAAACGGGAGCCGTCGATCAGAGCAGGGGCACATGGCGCAAGATACCAAGGAGTCGGGATTCGGGGTTTGGCAAGGACTGTGACCTTGTGCGTTAGGAATCGTGGATTCCCGAATCGCGATTTCCCGATAGTGCGAGTGGGGAGACAGGTGTCAGGGTGTTAAGCCACACCCTGAGGTGTTGGCAGGTGGCATCAGAGAATCGGGGTTCGGAGTTTGGAGGAGCGAGTGAACTGCGGAACCACAATCGTCGATTTCCCGATAGGGAAATCCCCGACGAGCGGAGGTGTTAACCCGTTGACCCATCGGGGTTCAGGTTTTTGAATTACATGTGAACTGTGTTCACGGGAATCGCGAATTCCCAAATCATGATTTCCATATTTGCGCGAGTGGGGAGATCGCCGAAGGAGTTAGCTGTGGGTATTAAGAACTCTCGAGAGGGGTTGAAAGAGTCTTTGACTCTTCGGGCCGGGTGAAAGAAGGTCCTGGTGAGAGCGGGTTGTCGCTGAGGGCAGCTTGCGTCAGAGTGGTATCAGAGCCAGAAATATTTTTCTTTCTGTGGAAGAAGAGGAACAGGAGAAGACATCATGCCGCCGAGAAGAGAAAGGCAGTCACCTGATCGAGAAGACAGGGATGCCCGAAGAAGAGGTAGGCCGGCAGGGAATATGGAAATAGAGCGCCAGATGCGAGATCTCCGAGCAAGTCTTGAGGAGATGGAGACAGCGCAGAGACGCGGAGCTGGTGCAGGAGAGTTCAACGATTCTGAAGTGGAATAAGAAGCTGGACACGATGCAGAAGAGGTCTCAGCAGAGGATGCCTCAACCGAACGGTTGATTGGGGCCATCGCTAGGATGAGCTCAAAGACAAAGATGGACATTCCCGTCTATGAGGGGAATCTAAATGCAGAAGAGTTGTTGGATTGGGTCCGAGCACTCGACACCTACTTCGATTATGAAGATATCGAAGAGGATAAGAAGGTAAGGCATGCCATTACAAAATTGAAAGGACATGCAGCCTTATGGTGGGACGAGTTGTAGGCTAATAGGCACTGCAAAGGAAAACAAAAGATCAAAATATGGGACAGGATGATCGCTAAGATGAAGGCGAAATTCATCCTGAGAGATTACCAGATCACACTGTTCAGGCGAATGCAGAACCTGAGACAGAAGATGATGACGGTGAAGAAGTACACCGAGGAATTTTATAGGCTCAATATCTGAGCTGGTCATCGGGAGAGTGATGATGAAAAGGTGGCAAGGTATCTGAATGGTCTGAGGTATGACATTTAGGATGAGCTAAGCATGCTAACCATTAGGATGGTGGAAGATGCGTACCAGATGGCTCTAAAAGCCGAAGAGAAGCTGAGCCGCAAGCAGGGTCAGTGAGGGCGAGGCAGGAGTCAGCCCAGAGGCAAGGCAGTTGCCCAGGAAAAGTACCAGAATCCCAAGGAGGAATGGAAGAGACCCCAGAGTAAGGTTGAGAGAGGTGGAACCTCACAGCAGAGGCAGCCACAAACTGAACAGAGGTAGCAATATGTTGAGCCAAGGAGGCAGCATGCAGAGCAGGGTGGCGGATATGCCGACGTGAACACTTTTCCTCGTACCCGAGGTAGAGGAATAGGGCGAGGAGGAGTTATCACATGTTTTACATGTGGAAAAGATGGACATAAAGCCGTGGATTGTCCAGACAGGAAGATGGACAGAGGAGAATCTCACATCACTGAGGCACAGAGGCGTGATGATGAGGATGAGGACACCGAAAGTGGGAAGTCACTGACGATACATAAAATCCTTTTGAAACCTGAGAAAGAGGTGGAAGATACAGCTTAGAGAACCAGATTGTTCAGAACGACTTGCAAGACCAAGGGCTGGAAATGCAAGGTCATAGTGGACAACGGAAGCACCGATAATCTCATTTCAACCGAGATGGTGGAGAAACTGGAGCTGGAAACGACTAATCACCCAAGTCCATACAAAGTGTCATGGCTGCAGAAAGGACACCGGGTATGTGTTATGAAACAATGCTTGGTTGAATTTAAAATGGGTGAATATAGGGATAAAATCCTATGCGATGTCATTCCCATGGATGTCTGTCATGTATTATTGGGGAGACCATGGCAGTATGACCGGAATGTTGTTCATGACGGGAGGATGAACACATATACCTTAGAGAAGGATGGGGTGACACATCAATTGCTTCCGATAAAGGATAAGGAAGTGAAACCGGAAGTAAGCAACACCATACTTCTCATGAGTGGGAAGGAGCTTCTCACAGAGATGGAGAAGAACAAAGATCCACAATTCTTTGTGGTCAGGAAACCAAGAATTGTCCTTACTAGTACAAGAGTGGATGACTTGCCAGATGAAATTCAGGAACTGCTGGGAGAGTTCGCTGATATCATCGTGGATGAACTACCTCATTCGTTGCCACCGATGCAGAGTGTGATTCATCACATAGACCTCATACTCGGAGAAATTTTACCAAATAAGGCAGTGTACAGGTTGACACCTCAGGAGAACGAGGAGGTCAAAAGGTAGGTACAGGATCTGCTGGACAAAGGACTGGTCAGAGAGAGTCTAAGTCCATGTGTTGTTCCGACAGTACTAAGTCCAAAGAAGGATGGAGGCTGGAGAATGTGTACAGACTCCAGGGCGATAAACAAAATCACTATCAGGTATAGATTTCCACTGTCGAGAATGGACGACTTGATGGATTGCCTGAGTGGGGCAAATTATTTTTCAAAGATAGATTTGAAAAGCAGATATCATCAGATCCGAATGAGAGAAGGAGATGAATGGAAAACAACATTTAAGACAAATGAAGGTTTGTATGAATGGTTGGTCATGCCGTTTGTCTTGACAAATGCACCGAGCACATTCATGAGACTGATGAATGAAGTCCTGCGGAAATTCATCGATAAGTTTGTAGTCGTATATCTGGATGACAAACTGATTTTCAGCAAGACCAAGGCTGAACACTTGAGACATTTAGCCATTGTGATGAGAAGGCTGTAGCAACAAAAACTATTGGTTAACATGAAGAAATGTTCATTCATGAAGACAGAGCTCATTTATTTGGGTTTTGTAATATCGGCAAATGAATTGAAAATGGATCCTGAAAAGGTAGAAGTGATCAGGAATTGGCCATCGCCGAGAAATTTTTTTGAGGTGAGGAGTTTCCATGGACTGGCTAGTTTCTACAGAAAGTTCATTCGGAATTTCAGTGGAATTAGCGTAGCGATGATGGACACCGTGAAGAAGCGGCATAAATTTTTTCATTGGACAGTCGAGGTTGAAAGGAGCTTCAATCTATTGAAGCGAAAGATAACAGAGCAACCAATTATGGTGTTGCCTAATTTTCAGAAAAAATTCCAAGTGAAGTGTGATGCCAGTGGATATACTGTTGGAGGGGTCTTGAGTCAAGATGACAGACCTGTGACATATTTAAGTGAAAAGCTGGATGATGCAAAGTTGAAATACTCCACGTACGATAAAGAGTTTTATGCCATTATACAAGCATTGAAGAAGTGGAGGCACTACTTGATACCCAAGGAATTTGTATTGTATAGTGACAATCATGCATTGCAATTCGTGAGTCAACAAGAAAAGTTGAATCAAAATCATGCCAAACGGGTAGAGTACATGCAAAATTTCACATTTTTCATTAAGCACATTTCGGGGACTGCTAACAAAGTGGCTGATGCTTTGAGCAGGAAATGTTTGTTGTTGCAGGAATTCAGGGTCAAGACTTTGGGTTTTGAGAATCTGAAGGATATGTATGCTAGAGATGCAGACTTCGGAGAAGCATACGAAGCAGCTGAGAATCCAGTTCTCAGAGATCAGAGTCCTTGGATAGACTACCTGATCCAGGAGGGATTTTTGTTTAAAGGCAATCAACTATGCATTCCGAATTGCTCCATGAGAGAGAATTTGGTAAAGGAAAAACACAACGGAGGCTTAGCAGGTCACTTTGGACATGATAAGATGTTCGCCAAGATGAGCAAATCGTATTTTTGGCCGGGGATGCACACTAATGTCAAACTATTTGTTGACAGATGCAGGATATGTCAACATGTGAAGGGCCGAAAGCAGAACACAGGGTTCTATCCGCCATTGCCCATACCTGAGAGACCATGGGAGGCAATCAGCATGGATTTTGTTCTGGGATTGCCGAGAACACAACGAGGAGTTGATTGCATCTTTGTAGTGGTGGACAGGTTTTCGAAGATGGCACATTTCATACCATGTCAAAATACCAGCGATGCGACGCACATCGCCAACTTGTTTTTCAAATAAATTATGAGATTGCATGGATTACCGAGAAGCATAGTCTCGGATCGGGATACAAAATTCATAGGTCAATTTTGGAGGACACTATGGAAAAATATGGGAACTAATTTGGCATTTAGTTATGCTTACCATCCACAGACAGATGGGAAGACCGAGGTGGTCAATAGAAGTCTGGGAGATTTATTGAGAAGCCTGGTGACAGAGCACCACAACAGTTGGGACTAGATATTGCCACAGGCAGAATTTGCTTACAATGACTCTGTGAACAGGAGTACAGGAAGAAGCCCATTCTAGATTTTGTATGGGACACAACCGAGGGGAGTTTTTGAGCTTAGGGAGTCAGGACAAGCTGAAACTAGCAGCGCGAGCGCTGAAGAATTCGCTGAAGCGATGGAGGAACTTCACACGAAGGTGAAGCAGTGACTGTAGACATCAAATCAAGAGTATAAGCACAGAGCCGATCAGAGGAAGAGACAACTTCAGTTTGAAGTTGGAGACATGGTTCTGGCGCACTTGAGGAAAGAAATATTCCCAAGGGGAACATACAATAAACTCAAGATGAAGAAAATTGGACCGTGCATTGTCCTGAAGAAGTTCGGAGAGAGTCCTCCGATTTTTAATATTTTGTATTTATACCCCTGCAGGGCTGGAGAAGCAGAGGCTGGAACTGAGGAACCAGTGATCCAATGGCAGAAGCAATTACCAGTTGCACAGAAACCTTAGATGGAGTGCATACTAGACAAGCGACTGGGAAAGAAGACCAGGCGAAAACAGTATTTTGAATACCTGGTGAAATGGAAGAATCATCCAGTGGAGGATGTCAGCTGGGAGATAGAAGCAACAATACAGAAGCATGGGCAGACTGTGTAGGAGCTCATGGACAGGAGCCTATGAAATCTTTCAAGCCGAGGAGTATGATGTAGGAGCATCGTGACCTCCAAAAGAAGCAAGGAGCCAGCGCATGTGTCTCTAAACACATGACATATAAGCTTGATGAATTTGGATAACTTTTTGAATTTTCATTAGAGATGAAGTGCCATATCCTTCGATGTAACATTTATGAGGGAGCGCCTGTTGTAATATATCAGACCTCGAGCCTTACGCTCTTGGCTGAAACAGATAGGAAGGCATTTAATAGATTTGATGCAGGTAGATAGATTTTAATTGTAGATTTGATAGCTTTAGGTTTCTAGAGGGAAAATGGATATAGACACCCTCCTTTATATCATTGTATTATTATTATCATTGAGAGCAAGCAGAGCAGAGTAGATAACTTGTGGAGAACACCCATGTACAGATTGAATTAATAGAAAAGAGTCTTTGATTCACTTTCATGGTTTGTGTCGTTTCTCTGTATGATGTTTATGTGCTCATGAATGTTTGTTTCCTTTGTATGCATTTTCTTTTGAATATACCGTGCATGTGATTTTAGAGATTTATGGAAGTCTGAAAAAGAGGAGAATGAGTTTTAATTGTTTCTCTGTCTGAGCCAAGAGATTCCTGCATAGAGTGCAGTGGAATTCATCCGCATAGAGTGCGTTGATGAGGCTAGACAGTTGAACTCTTATTCTCATCTGCCCAAGAGTTGAATTGGGTTATTAGAGTTGAGTAGGGGAAGTGAAGGCCAAGGCCGGAGTCTCAGCATCTAGTCTGATCAAAGGAAGATAGGGATTACTGTGGCTGTGAGTGCACAGAGTCCGGGTGACTGCAACACTTTGAGAGTTGTTGGAGGTCGAGCACAGGAAGCGTGCGCAAAAGTCTCTGAAGGAATCAGAGTGGACAAGCTCAGGAGGGATAGTTCCTTCGTAATCCCTGGGAAAAGGACCCAGGAGAAAGTTCCAACAGAATGAAGGTTTGGAGCAGAAGGGATTTCTAAAGCGAAGAATCAACGGTCAAGGTTCACGGAGGAGAATCGTGAAACCCCGTCGATCGTCCGATCGTGGAGAAGTTGTGCGAGATTTAGTCCTTAGGCGCAGGAGGGAATAGGACATCGTATTTGGCACATCAGAGTTCGGCGTTCGGCGTTTGATGAGGTAAGAGTTTTAAACTCGTTGAAATCGCGATTTGTGATTTCCCGAATCAATGGGAGCCGCCGATTAGAGCAGGGGCACGTGGCGCAAGATACCGAGGAGTCAGGATTCGGGGTTTAGGAAGGACTGTGACCTTGTGCGTTAGGAATTGCGGAATCCCGAATCGCAATTTCTCGATAGCGCGAGTGGGGAGACAGGTGTCAGGGCGTTAAGTCACACCCTGAGGGGTTGGTAGGTGGCATCGGAGAATCGAGGTTCGGATTTTGGAGGAGCGAGTGAACCGCGAAACCACAATTGTCGATTTCCCGATAGGGAAATCCCCGATGAGCGGAAGTGTTGACCCGTTGACCCATCGGGGTTTGGGGTTTTGAATTACATGTGAACTGTGTTCACGGGAATCGCGAATTCCCGAATCATGATTTCCCGATTTGTGCGAGTGGGGAGATCGCCGAAGGAGTTAGTTGTGGGTATTAAGAACTCTCGAGAGGGGTTGAAAGAGTCTTTGACTCTTCGGGCCGGGTGAAAGAAGGTCCTGGTGAGAGCGGTTTGCCGCTGAGGGCAGCTTGCGTCAATATATTTTGGGTTGATTTTGAAGTCTTCTCATGGTACACTTTGTCCTGGAAGTGATGGAGGCCTGACCAACTGCATTAATGTGTCATTTCTGCATCAGTGCAGGTTTTTTTGGATATATTTTTTCATTGAATGCTATGTTGGCCCATGTAGATGTACACAAGTAGGCATTGGGGAAACTATATTGAAATTCAAGGACTATTTGTATAGTTTTGGTGACTTGTTGGATAGGTTATGTAAATGATGGAGGTACATTGATTGATATGTTATGCTGGTACTTTCTTCAACGATTTTATGTATTATTGTGGGAAATTTTCTAGTGATAACAAACACGTTATTATATTTCCATAATGTATAAGATACATTGTCTACAATTCCTTATGCTCTTATCTTGTATGTATTCTGATTCAACATTTCCCCCACTCTTAAGAATAAATTTTTTGAAACACTCATGGAAAAATGCCTTATAGAGTTGAAGGTTTTAATATCTGGACTGATACTATTTTAGGGTTGAGAGTTTTATAAGAAAGAGAGAAAAACTTACCAAATTTTTACATAATTTCATTTACTGCAAGCATGGATTTAAGGTTCATCCTAAGTCTTGTCCCCTGATGTGCCTCAACATCATTCCATTGATATCCTAGAACATCTCAAGGGATAACAACATAAATTATGGTGTAGGGATGTTCAAGGACTCCTCACTGATGGGAAGTTTTCCCCTTCCTCCACCATCCCCTACCCATGTCATTTCTCCAATAAGTATGATATCTTCATTTACCGGTGGATCCTTTGGGTCTTCCCATCCTTGGGTGGTTCCTCATCCTGAGGACATTGATGCTTATGGAGCATCTATGATGATCAAAATAGTTGATATTTCCTCCCTGGTGATCCCATCACCATTAGTTGATTCTATTCATCCACTCCATCCTCATATGGAGTGTGATCATCCTACTCTACCAGATCGGGTTGTTGACTCTCCAAGTTTGCATGATTTCCTAGATACTAAGTTTCGTTTGGATAAGGACATCCTATATATCATGGCTTCCATATTTGATCCCAAGGATGAGATGATGAAACATCGATCATCTTATCCTGATTAGAAACTAATGAGAGTTAACATGATGAATCTTGATCTAGGACTCGAGGCATTTACTAGGGCATCTAGTAGAACTCCAAGTATTGATCCATTTCCTCCTTGGTTATATTTTTCATATGTTTCCACCAAATTCTTTGCTTCTCCTTCCCTCAAAAATTCATGTTTTGTACTTCATTTAGGTCTTGATGGACCCCATCAAGGAGCTTCTATAGCCCATGAAAACACTCACGATGAGTATATTCAATTGCATAACTTTGATTATATGTGGCATGTCCCTCGCATGGTTCTCCCTACGATGCTAACATCAACCCATGAGTTCATTAGTTATGGAAAGGATGATTAGACAAAGCCTAGAAATGGGCTCTATTGTTCATAAATCGTTAGAATGCATCATGCCTTGTACATAGGTTTGTGGTGTGAGTGCTTTTATTTTTCATTTGTAATATCCAAAAAAATCCTTTTTTCTTTTTTCTTTTTTGAGATTTCACTATGCATTTTGACCCTGAACTCTAGTCTTGATGTCTTGACATGGATAATAGGGACTCCTTTTGCAAGAACTATTCCACTAAACCCAAGGTATTATTGTTTAACCAACATATAGGGATATGTTTTTTGCTACAACCGTATTTTGCACTACAAACCATCCATTATGTTCATATTATTCCTTAAGTCTAATCCCATTAGGTTGCGACCTCAATCCTTCCTTTTGCTCATTGTAACTTTCATAGTAGTTAATACCTTCCATGGGAATCCTAGTTAGAACCTTCATTTCCATTCGGTGCCCACATTGTGAAGTTAGGGACCTAACCTCCCTAACCCATCATGTAGGTAGAAAAATATTTTTTTCATGTAATAAAGGTCAACATTAATTGATAAGGCCTATTTAATAATGTGAACAAGTCTAATGTAAGAAGAATGAATAGAATCTTCTATTTCTAGAAATATCTTCCTCTAGAATGTTCTTTAGAATAAAGAATTAGTATAAATAAGAGTAGCAGACATGATAAATTATTGTCTTGAGAATTATTTTAATAGAGTGTTTCTTTGTTGGAGGTTTCCCCCTCAAAGAGACAAGAGAACATTGCTTCCTATCAATAATGGTATCATTTTTAGTGTTGTGGTTCTCTACATTTTGTTGTTCTAATGGTATTTGGTGCAACATTTATGTTTTCTACTTATTATAATACATTTTGTACCTAACAAGTGGTATCAAAGCACTTTCCTCTGCGGAAACTGTGGGAACTTTTTTCACGATAGAGACGTGTACTGTCGGCATATTCAAAGCATAGAGATCTATCATTTAGAGGGAAAAACCACGGTGGATGAAACTACACACAAGAAATATAGATGGTTTCATAGAGTTATTTGAAATAGGCATGTTACTTTGTTGTAAACCTCTGTAACACATGTTGGTACCCTTCAAGTAGTACCGCATCAGACATAATCTATACACAACCATCACTTCCACCTACTATTATGTATATCGAGAGTCCCCTAGGTCTCTTGAAACCATCTCTATATCACCTAATCAATTTCTTCATTGGTATAGTGACATTGAGAAAAACACTTAGGAAGATACTCTCTAGTACCTAGGTAATTAAGTAGTACGACTAAGGGTATGGCTGAGCCTCCTTAGATGGTTCCCTAAGATATTGGGTTTCTTACTACTATTCAACCCCACACATATATCAAATATATATAGTAGAGGAAAAACCCTTGTGTGTAGGAACGCTAACTCATGGGAAAGAAACATAACAAAAAAGGAACGTATGAGATATATTATCGTGCAACCCTGCATCCTACATTTTGGTTGCGAAATTACTACAAAATGTTTCTTGTTAACACTTTGGGCCCTTTATCACTTCAATTTTCTTTAGGATGGAGTATAATGGTCCCACCAACACCCTTATTCAAGACCTATCACATTGGATTCCTCTCTTCACCCAGATCATTGTCGTACCTATCATTTTTAAGCCCTTTTTTCATGGACTCAACCCCCTTCCCAACAACCTTATTTGCAACATATCCCATTGGATTCCCATTTTTTCCATGATAATTAAGGTACCTATCACTCATAATCCTTTTCTTTTATATTTTCCCACCTAGCCTTCCCGACACCCTTATTTGACACATATCCCCTTGGATTTCCCTTGTCACCCTAATCGCAATGATATATATATCATCTATTTTCCTTTTTTTAGTGGACCCATGCCCCATTATGGGCACCCCAAATTTCCACATGGACACCAATCGCACCCAAGAATTGTAGACCGAAATCAAATAGAACAATGTCTAGTTTTACCATTTCAAGGAACAAGTCCAGACCCAATTTTTTAAATTTAACGACCAATTTGACCACTTAGAAGGAAAAATTGACAAAAAAATTGGCAAGCTCAATATCACTCTCAACTAGCTGTTGAACTGATCAAAGGACCCCCCCTTCCCTGAATGACCCTCCGAAGTATATCGTGTTGTCTCCTCCAATACTATGTAATTTCATTTCAACCCCTTTCATCGTGACCCCTATATTCCCCAAGTTTAGATCAATAAATTTGATGGATTTCATCCCATGGGATGGGTCACCCAAATGGAGCATTATTTTTCTTTTCATGGAATTACTAATGAGTTGGAAAAACTATGTTATGTTGTTGTCTATATGGATCCCAAATGTTGGTAATGGTGGCAATGGCGTAAAAATGTATTCCAGCGGTATGTTTCTTGTACCCAGTTTGTTGTTGAGATTTATGAATTCTTTGACACCGACACCCACTATGAAGGTTGTTTGACCAAGTTGAAACACTCCGGCATATCGAAATTATTCTCTAGGTTACTCCTGGCACAATGAAGATATTTTCTACAAAGGCTATCTATATTTAAGAAAAAAGTCGCAACTTAAATCCAAGGTGATTTCTAAGCTTCATTCTTCACCCACAATTGTGCATTTTGGGTCTACCAAAACCTATGAATGGGTCAAACATTAATTTTTTCTAGGACAATATGAAATAGGAAATCCACACCTTTGTTATTGAATGTGATACCTGACAACGCAATAAGGGAGAAATAGTAAAAGATCAAGGAACACTCCAACTTCTTCTAATTCACTGTAGTATTTGGAGGGGTATTTCTATGGAATTAATTATTGTCCTACCTAAATCAAGCAATAAGTAAATCATCATGTTGGTAGTATATCAATATTCCAAATATGATCATTTTGTGTTATTCAAAACCCATTAACCACATCCACAATGGCTCAATTTTTTATGGATAATATATTCAAACTTCATGGCAGGCTTCATTCTATTTTCTTTGATTGAGATCCAACTTTCACCAGTAATTTTTGGCAAGAAGTTTTCAATATCCAAGGAGCCCAATTGCGTCTCAGCACCACCTATCATCCCAGAATGATGGAGAAATTGAATTTGTTGAAAAGTGTTTGGAAACATATTTGTGGTGGTTTTCATTCGACGAACAAAATTAGTGGGCTTAGTGGTTACCCCTAGTTGAATGGTGGTACAACACATCTTACCTTAGTTCTACTCGTGTGACTCATTTTGAAGCAACATATAGGAAAAGTCTACCATAGATTATCCTATACATTCCAGGTGTCACCAAGGTTCAATAGGTTGACAACAATATTACAGTCTCAATGACCATTCTCCATACCCTATAAGTATATTTTTTCATGTTTCATAATCGCATGAAGTGACAAGTAGATCAAGGTCATTATGAATATCAATTGTTGAAGGATACCAAGTGTTTCTTCAGCTGCGACCATATAAGATGACTTCACTCAAAGATGAAAATTTTCATACAATTGCTCCCAAATTATGGTCCTTATACATTTCTCAAGTGGGGCCCATGGCCTACTAGTTATCTCTACCTAGTCATTATAAGCTCCATATTTTTTTTCATGTCTCATGCTTAAAGAAATAGATTGGAACCAAGTGCCAAACTTAAACAAGTATACCTAAGTTGGATGAAGAAGGTTCCAATTGGTTGCATCCATAAGCATTCTTGGACTAGTGAGAGAGTAGTCTCCATTAGCACAATATCAAGGATGTGTTATTTTAGTGTAAAGATACAACTCTAGAAGATGTCAATTGGGAGCTGACCACCATTGTGCAACAATTTTCTCATCTCAATCCTTGAGGAAAAGGTTGTTCTTGAAGGGGGAGGGCATGTTAGGGACTTAACCTACCTAACCCCACATGAAGGTATAATAATATATTTTCCATGTAATAAAGGACAACATTATTTAATAACGACTATTTAATCATGTGAAAAAGTCTAATGTAAGAAGACTTAATAGAATCTTATGCTTCTAGAAATATCTTCCTCTAGAATGTTCTTGAGAAGATAGAATTAGTATAAATAAGAGTAGGACGAATGAGAAAGTCTTTTATTGAGAATTATTGTAATAGAGGGTTTCTATGTTCAAGGTTTCCCCCTCAAAGAGGAAAGTGAACATTACTACATATCAATAAAGGTATCATTTTTGGTGTTGTGGTTCTGTACATTTTGTTGTTCCGTTGGTATTTGCTGCAATATTTCTTCTTTTTGGTTGTTATAACACATATGGAGCCTAATATCTGGATTCATGTAGGCTTGAGAACCCTCCTATAGACCCTCCATGGCTTGATGTTGAGCTTCATTCTCCTCTCTTCATCTATATTATGGCCTTATCCCAAGGGGGTTCCCACTCTTTTATGTTACTTTATGGTCTCTTATGAATTTGTTTCTCATTTCATGTTGCTTGTTGTCACATTGTTGTTTGTCTTGATCCCACTTCCTGTTATTTCTACAACACTTGACCATTCACCCCTTGCATTAGTTGGCTTCCTTTCCGTGACCATATACCCATGGAGAGAACCTATGCTAAGAGTGGACCTCACTTGCCAATACCAATTTACATTCATTTTTCTTAGGTTGGTTCCATGCGCTTGGAACATAGAAACATGACATTAAGCCATTCATTCTCTCCAAATGAGCTAACTTTTAACTCTTTTTCATGCTTGTTAAACCATGACGAAGACACTTAGTTGAGCTCAATTTGAAATATTTTGTGTTCTCCTTAAAACATGAAAAATACACCTTTTGAATAAACGTTTACCTCTTTTTTGGGCTCATAAGAAATGAACAAAAAAGACTCTATCCAGAAAACTTTTGTCTTTCTTTCACGCTCATTAAAATATGAAGGAGAGACACTAAAAAAAAAAGTTTTTTTTTTTCTACCATTGATCTACTACTGAAATGGAAGCATCAAACATGTCACCCTTGAATATGGCACCTGCTTGAGTCATTATATTACAATTGGGTTATATATTTCCTATGATAAATGTCATTAATATTAGTCATAGATACTCCTCCATCTGGTTACTCTTCCAGTCATCATGGAGAGTGATTCTATGACTCATGTGTTGTTGCACTATATTAGTCATACTTTTAAGTGTTGCTTCTAAGTCATAATCATGTGATGCTAGATATCTTCAAGGGAAATTTAATCCTGAGTTGACCATGTGATGTTTTGTTGACAATCTTTGTCGGCTATCCATGTGTTAGTTATACTTTGTGATTCTATCTCTTCACATGATCCCTCAGTGCATGTTTTGTGTCGATTGATGTGGGAAATATTAAGGACCTCCTTTGATGGTTCTCTTTATATCGACTTCATCACATTATCTAGGAGAGGGATATGGAAACCAACTAGTATCTTAGAGATTTGTAACATACCCAACCCCTAAGTACATTTAAGGGACGCGGTATTAAATTCTCTCCTTTCCTCAACCATCTCAAATCCTCCTCCAGAGGCTACCCTCGTCTTCTACTCATCAAGATATTTCCAATGATTATAACCATGTTTAGAACTAAGCTCTGAACAAAAATTTACAGTCTCCCAAATTTTATGGACTTTCATTTATTTATTTCATCTTTAGTGCCACGAGGCAACCACATGGTTCTCGTCACTAATGTCATCCAACATGGAACTGATGGGTCATTGGACACCTAACCTATCTAACTCCCCCATTCAGTGGTTTGGATATTTTCCTCTTCTTTGGAGTTCTCCCATCGGAGTAAGTATATTTCCCTCACCTAAACCACTCTGATAGACTCTCTTTTACTACACACACTCCGACGGATCTAACCTACAAATTGAACAACCATGATTAATTTGGAGTCATCAACTCACATGACAATTAATGACCTTTTTCCTCCTCCAGCTACAGTTAGCTTATGTAGGTCCATCAAGGACCTACGATTGAGATTGATCTTACTTTCCACCTTGGTAGTTGTTGCCATAATGTACTTGTCTCCTGACATGACATGTGGCTTAATATCCACTTGACACATGGACCCATATCGACATGCCACGTCACCGTAGAGTGCATAGGCTCGATTGACCAGAGATTAACATTTTTCCATGTCCTATAAACTTATTAAGTTACTTAGTCGATAATTTCTTAAAATACTATTGCTTGGTATTTATTTATTTAATCATCATTGGGAATAATTAGTCTCCATGAATTAATTACCCCCTTCTGTAATTACATTTTTACTTAGCCTAATAATTCACTTCAATACCACTCTTGCAATGATTATCTTATAAGTTAATTAATTATATTATAACTTAATTATATTATGTTCTAATATAATTAATTAAAATGTAATATACTTAGGTTTATTAACCTTGATTAACATGTAAATCAAAGAACTTGAATTATGACTCCAAACTCCTTAACGTGAAATAATATATATATATATATATATATATATATATATATATATATATATATATATATATATATATATATATATATATATATATATATATATATATATATATATATAAACTTATATTATTTGATATATCATACTCAGTTCTCTTCGGAGTCAGGCTCTAAACTCTTTGGAGTTGTACACTAAACTCTTTAGAGTCAACTCCTAAAAGGTTTTGAAATTTTTGTTCATTTATTATATATATTAAATATTATGTCAATTCAAGCTATTGCCCTGAGGTATTCACACTTGAAACACATGTAATCCTCTCATTATCCTGACCACCAATGATGAAAGAGTAGAGTTTAATATTATTAAATATATGTGGGACTTATATTACCTAGGATTTCAAACTCCGAACATTCACTCTCCTCTCGTTACTATGATGGATTAGGACTTCGTTCAAATGTTCCATTCCATTTACTCCGATAAATAGACTCTAAAGGCCAATTAAAAATGAGCATAATTTAATATTTAATGTTGTATTGTTTAAAACTCCATAGGTTGTTGCACTTCAAATGTTTTCTCCCTTCTCTGTGAGAGAGAGGGAAAGTATATTACACAAACATTTAATAAATAAATATAAATAACATGTTACCATAATTCTTACAAGAGTGCAGAGAAGCTTGTGCATGGCATAATTGCAGGAAAATCTTAGCACAATATAAACTTTTGCATAGAAGGGAAAGCTTTCAAGTTTTCCATTACTCACACACCAATCATAAATGTTTGGCTATAGTATGATAGTTTTCATTCTTATTATTCAAGTATTAGAACATTAAGATGGAAATTTACGATTTTACCAGTAGTTACCAGACTTTACCATTCAGTCAAATTTGTTCATAAAACATAGAATTACACATTTACATTTATAAATTTCTGTAATTTATTTTCTTAAATTGTTTTCTAGAATATCACAACTCTTGGAAATAAAATTCTTGATGGTAAAACTATGTTTTTACCAGAATTTACTAATCTCCTAATTATAAGCACATCTTTGCTATTTTCAGGGATTAGTCATTATTCCCAAATATTTCCCCTTTGAACATCAAATTTAATGTGTAATTCCAGGTAAAATTCCCTCTTTTTTCTAAAATTTTAATGAAACATAATTAATCAGAATGCATTAAGTTTTAAATTAAATTTATTTCAAATTTAAAACTTAAATCTGCATTTCTCACAAGTTATTATCTAACACTTTGTTCTTAATTTTAGTAAAAACCAAATATTAACAACTTCCCTTCCCAAGCAGAGAGAAAACCAAACAACACAATATGATTTCCAACTTTATTTCAGATTTCCATCTAGCCAGACAATCAGAGTGACAATTCCATCATTTGAACATCATAAGAAATTATCCAATCATTTCGCACATCAAATCCATAGTATAAAATAAACTAGCTGTGACAATATGAAACAAAGAAAAACACTTATCTAAAACTTAGAAATAGATGGAAATTGCTAAAATCTGTGCCACTTTCCACCCAACCATATGCGCACATGCTCTTGGTGTATTTCACAACTGAACACCCCCTAGCTAGAGTATTATTCCATGAGAGAGAGCTCTTCTTTTGCTCAGCAATCAAAGAGATATGAAGGTTACTCTCCTTCTCCAAAAAGAACCTGACAGTCTAGTCTTTTATCCACCAAGAAAGGGGCCTTGCTATGAATGCTCACTTAATCACTACATTTATCTACAACCTCGTTGATCAACTTTATTATAAAAATGCTACCCAACAATTATTGAACCCAGAACAATTCATATTCTCAGTTCTCTCCAGAACCAGAGAAATACACATGCTCTTCCTCTTCATATCTAGTCCTCGGAGCCATTCTTGTGTCTCCTCTTTCTTCTGCCCATGATTTTCCTCTTTTTATTTCCTTCTACAATGAGATTTCATTGCTCCATTTCTCAATTCATGGGTTATATTAGGAAGTTTCTAGATGGGACACTCTATCGATCTCCCCATTGAGTCTTAAGGAAGACTTATGAACTACCATATTGAATTTTAATTAAATTATATAGGACAGAGATATGTTTTGGGTATGGTCATGTTAAATGCAACATAGTATTGGTTTGGTAGCAGTCAGATCAACCATTATTGGTTTCCCTCACCATCCCCTCTCATGCACCACAATATCCATTCGAAACACCTTCAACAATTATTCAACAATTTCCATTTTTATTTAATAGCAGAAAAATTTCCATTACCTCCTTAACAAAGCTTCATCACTTTCCAAAATCCACACATAACATACTTGTCCATAGTATTTTAGTAATAACATAATTATATTTACAATTTGGGGGAAACAAGGGTGTTACAATCCCCTCCCCCTTAAAGGAAAGTTGTCCTCTATGTTGTACCTATCGATCTAATGTTTGTGTACAACAATGAATAAAAATGGGTATGCCTATTTCATGGCATCCTCCATTTCCCATGTAGCTTCATCTGGAAAAAGTCTTTCCAGTACACTTTGACCGATGCAATGGTTATGTTCCTAGGTGGGATTTATTTCCTATCTAGTATGCATTGTGGATATGGCAGTAATTGTAACAACCCTCCTAGTTAAGACAACTACTCTGACAATGAGTGCAATTTTATTTTTGTTTTAACCGTGTGTGCGCGTGTGTAGGAGGGGAAACAGACACACTGGACTCCTTGTCGCCACTCAACAACCAACGAGACACAACCATGATGTTCAGCACAAGAAGACTGAAGGCTCACAATGAGTAACTGGAACAAGATATGACCATAGGCATGAGGCGCAATACACAAACATTAAGACATAGTGGGAGTGCACATTAAGAACACATGGGGAGGAATCCATGGTGTTAGGGCTACTATTTCTGCACAGGAAAGTAGAGCATTTAGTCTTATGTCTTCTCGAAAGAAGATTAGACAGGCTCCTAGCCGACTGCTCAGGCAGAAACTAGTAAGCCCCTCAGGTGTGTTGCAAGAGTGGAAACCCTGCCTTTAAAGGGCCCGAGACTCTTGATATGACACTGGATTCCTTACACATAAAAACACATACAAAAACATCAAAACTAAGGCTACAAGGGGGTGTCTACCTCCCGCCTGACACAAGCAGACCAAGCACAAGGAAGGTTTACCAACCCAGTACCACATTAATTTTAAGAACAACCCCCTTCCTTTACTAACTCAAAATAATTCTATTGCGCTTAAATCAAGAACATTCCACTCATATAAGTTCGTCCTTAATCAAGAAACTCTACAATTCTATTATCTTGAACTAACAAACGCAGTAATTTATATCACTTGACCTTGTGCAAAACATGCATCTCCATCGATAGGAGACCTCCATAAAATACAACTTCATTAACATTTTCATAATGACAACACCAAGGTATACCTTAAATCAACTTATCCTAATCAATATCCCTTCACATTAAATCTGTCAATTCCTTACCATGGAGACAACACCATTGCATATTATTAGTCAATAACCTAACAATACTCCCTTCCATTGAAACTACCTTATCCTTACCCCAATTGCCACAACTTGAACGCTATCTTTATTCCATTATGATATAAGGACTTGCAATTTAACCTTCTACTAGCATTTACCTAATTAACCTTGCAACTAACTAGTATTGTAATCATAACTAAATGACCATATAATAACAAGTGATTAAACAACATTGCAGTTACATTTTAATACCTGACAACTTAGCAATACGGGCCGCTTCACCCTCAACTAAACAACAATTTAATAATTAACATTTCAAGAACAATGCAGCAAGCAACCATAACATCACATTCACGCTTCACCCCCAATTCAATAGCAACCCAAAAATCTTGGCAATTTCATAACAATTAACCCAACCAATTGAATAACAAATTGAATAGCAATTAACCTTTTCAGTACCTTCTAGCAAAATAACATCACATTACCTAATTTGCCATAGGTAACCAATCATTACAGTCATGCTTCACCCCCAATTCAATAGTAATTAATAACACCTTGGCAATTTCATAACAGTTAACCCTATTTAATATAGCAATGGTTGGAATACCAATAATTTGAAGGCACATATATAACGATAACAATAAGTAGAAATGCTAAGATCTAGCAAGGACAACATTTTTAAGGACAATATGAAAACCACATCAGATTTTTGTTAGCATCATATTAACCATGACATAATCCTCATAATTAAATGACCTTATATAACAATAACACTATAGGTATGACCGTTTTTAAACTACCAATGTTTTAAAGGCACATACATGTAAGACTAACCATGATTATGGATGCTAATATCCGAAACTGGAAACATTTTAAAAATACAATATAAAAGTAACTTCCTACATATAGCATCTATGGTACTGCATTACACTAATGCTACCCACGGAGTATAACCCTTTTTGAAATGGATAAGTCTAAAATATAAATTTTTCCTTTTAAACAGAAACTTAGCCGACAACCTCAGGAATATAATCTTTCCTGAACTAGGAAGGCCAATATAAATTTTTTCAAAAAGGAAAAAGGGGCATTCTAGTAAAAATAACATTATAAGACTGGCTGCAGTAGAAAATTAGGGTTTAGCTTCAGGTTAGGGTTTCGTTGTGAGGAAGAATGACGGTTGGTATAAGCGAGCATATGCATCTCGCACACTAGGTCTAGGGACGTGGGTAAGGAATGAAATCTGAGCGAGATGATAAGGCAGGTCAAACGTAGGCAAGTCGCACGCTTTAAGTTCGCTCAGGGAAAGGAAATGCCCCGAGAAAGGAAGGAAGAATCAATTCACAGTCACACAAGGCTCGGCCATGCTGTTTGCTTAAGGCTCGAGTTCTTTCATGGTTGAAATGCTCTATTCTCAATAGTTAATCGAATGACACACCCACCTATTGTGTTCGGGCAAATCTCCCTACCTAGGCTGGTGATTATTATGGAATCCATATATACTTTAATGTTTAAAGTTTAAACTTTAATGGTATCCTTGTTTTTACATTGAATTCTTTATGCCAGGCTGTAACATTATCAAAATGACCTGGATATTCACAGATGAGATATCGAGCTACTTATCTTAGACCCTGTATAAGCCATATGTGTGTTTTTATTCCCCAAAAATATTGGCATCTTAGGTGTTCCTGAACAATTCGAAACCCTTTTCAATCCCTTGAAATTCGATATCTTGTTCCAGCTTCCCTTTGTACGGTTCCAGATCAAAATCTAGTGCACTGGTTCATCAAGGAGCTAACACAAAAGGGAAAAGTCTATAATCACAAAATGAGACAATGATTGGTTCCAATGCCCCACACACTCTGAAAACTGTATATAAACTCCCATATCCTAGAGTAAGGTCTGACAAATAAATTGTGTAGGGATTAATGGTATCTCTGTTTTTACATTGAATTATTTATGCCGGGCTGTAACATTATCGAAATGACTTGAAGAATCACAGATGGATATCAAGATGAGGGCATCCATAACCATTAATGAGGTAGGGGTACCAAATGCCACCGTGGATATAGGCATTAAGAATTAATTTTTTTTATTATTATTGTTTTAAGTTTTATTAGTGCGTTTGCTAGATTTCCAATGCGTTACTAACACATTTTGTATTTTCACATTCTCAAACATTCAACCCATGTTTCCGAGCAAGACCAAAGAAAAAATCAGACGGTAGAAAGTTTTGAGATGCTAAAACATTGGAACGATATATAGGCTTAACGCTACCTTGCAAGTGCCTATTTCTCATTTTCAGCTCCAAATACAATCTTCAAAAACATTGCCTAGAAGAGCCTTTACTGTAAATACGACTGGAGAATTAATGCGATAGATGTCTAACCCTATGTATGTCAATGCAAGGTCTGAAATGCACTGCGCACCTAACTGGCTCAAGTGAGGTTTCAATCTTCATGGATAACCTATGGGAAGTGAGCAACTGCTGCTTCTGCTTCTTGTTCAGGTTGAATTAGGCATTTCCCTTGCTGAACATGGAACTCAGATGAATATGTAAATAGAAATGTGTATCATAAGAATTTAATCGCTACCAGTCGGGCACATATAAAAACTTTTAATATGTTGGTCCTGCTCAGGTACTATCTCATTTTAATAGGCGGTCTTCTACAGGTTAAAGGAAAAGGGCAGTAGAGCCGCAGTAAAGACAGTAAGTGGGTTCTCGTCCAGCTGCTAAATTATCTCACAAACATACAAGGGAAAAACGCCTATAGTCACTATAAAACTAAACAATATCAGTCAGGAATAATGCGCCCTCCGTGAGATTTAACGCCACAGAGAGTAAAAACCAGCAGTAATCTCTCGCCCCCGGTCACAACAGGGATGCCCACAATCAAGGAAGCCGTCGGCAAGAATAAAAATGCCCACAGTAGATTTCACACCCTAAATCAACGCCCAGGGACCCGAAGGCAATAACCATAAACCCAAGCCAACTTACCAAAAACCCTAGACTGTACTAAATATGAAAGAAAAAAGGGAAAAGCGAAATAACCATTGAGGCTACAAGTTACACCACTAACCATTAAAACTACAGAATTTAGACATGATTCACACCAAGCCACTGAAACTACAAATTTGCACCTAGCCATTAAACTACAGTCTATAAACACGCGCAGCAAGATAGAAATGCCCAGAGATTTACATACATGTGTCCTTAACGCTTGCAGCGAATGATTCTTGTGCTCCCACCGCTCCTGTTCCTGCTTGCTGACCGTAGAGGAATCACCGGTACCTCCCAGCCAAACGCTAGGGGTACTCTCCTTCCCCCTTAGCCCCTCGAGCCGCAAAGGGGCCACACACAACCCAGACAGTAGCCTAGTTGCCCAGCTCGCCTCTAAGGCTGAGCTACCACTCAAGTCAGCTGAGAATCCCCAACTCCTACAAGAAATCAGTCCAGTCTCTAGTCTGGCAGCATGACAATACCAATCACTGAAAAAGTCCCCTTCCTTTCCCTTCTCCCTTTCTTTTATCCAGTCTCAAACCCTAAATCCTCTTTCTTTTAGGTTTTCCCCCCTTTTTTTTCCTTTTTATTTTCTTATGTTTCTTTTTATTTTATTTTATTATATATATATATATATATATATATATATATTTAAAACTCAAGGAGTAAGTGCGCTCAATAATAATTCCCTTTTATTTTTACATGCGTAACTTTTATTAAAGGTAGAGGCGGTAGGGATTAATAAATTACGGAAAGAGAATCCATTTATCATTTTCGTT
>ML782854.1:280455-307333 GCA_009831015.1 Picea engelmannii | reverse complement strand
GATGGTGAATTTAAATGATAGATAATGATAAATTAAAATGATGAATGCATGCATGTAAATAGAAAAAAATGAAAATATATATAATTATTATAAACAAATTGTCGTGTATTCCTTAATCTGTAATTTATAGAATAAAGAAAATGATTAATGGATTCTCTTTCCGTAATTTATTAATCCATACCGCCTCTACCATTAATAAAAGTTACGCATGTAAAAATAAAAGGAAATTATTAATGAGCGCACTTACTCTTTGATTTTAAAAAATAAAAAAAATAAAAAATAAAAAATAAAAAAATAAAAAGAAAAATAAGAAAATGAAAAGGGAAAAGGGGGGTAAACCTAAAAAAAGAGGATTTAGGGTTTGAGACTGGATAAAAGAAAGGGAGAGGGGGAAAGAAGGGGATTTTTTCGGCTATTGGTATTGTTATGCTGCCAGACTAGAGACTGGACTGATTTCCTGTAGGAGTTGGGGATTCTCAGCTGACTTGAGTGGTAGCTCAGCCTTGGAGGCGAGCTGAGAAGCTAGTCTATTGTCTGGGTTGTGTGTGGCACCTTTGCAGCTCGGGGGGCTAAGGGGGAAGGAGAGTACCCCTAGCGTTTGGCTGGGAGGTACTGGTGAGTCCTCTACAGTCGGCAAGCAGGAGCAGGAGCGGCATGAGCACAAGAATCATTTGTTGCAAGCGATAAGGGCATAGGTATGTAAATCTCTGGTCTTTCTGTCTTGCTGCGCGTGTTTATAAAATGTAGTTTTAATGGCTAATGTGCAAATTTGTAGTTTCAGTGGTTATGGTGTGAATCATGTCTAAATCTGTAGTTTTAATGGTTAGTGGTGTAAACTGGTAGCTTTAATGGTTGTTTCGCTTTTCCCCTTTTTCTTTCATATTTAGTACAGATAGGGGTTTCTGGTAAGTTGGCTTGGGTTTATGGTTATTGCCTTCGGGTCCCTGGGCGTGATTTAGGGTGTTGAAATCTACTTGGGCATTTATATTTTTTCCGGCAGCTTCCTTGATTGTGGGCGTTCTCATATCTTGACCTGCGTGTTTTTTTTCATGGTTGTGTGTCTCCTTGTGACCTGCGTTTTTTTTTTCATATCGGGGGTGTTTTCCTTTTACCGTGGGTTTTCTTCTATTTCATTGGGCATGTATATATACAGTGGGTGCTTTATTTTACCATGGGTTTCTCTTATTTCATTGGGCGTTATATGCACAGTGGGCGTTTTAATTACAATGGGTTTCTCCTATCTCCATGGGCGTTTGTATATACAGCGGGTAATCTTACCGTGAGTTTCCTCCTTTTATGCATTGGGCGTTTTTCTTTTTACTTTGGGCGATGACTGCAACTGTGGGCAGATCATTTTATAAAAATTTTATTGTCATACGATTTACAGACTGTCTGCCCTTGTGATTTACCTTTTACTGTCCTTACTGCATCCTTCTGTGTATCGAAGTTAAGCTCTGTCTATCAAATCTAAGCTCTGCGCCTTCACAGCGATTCTACCGTCTATCAAACTTAAGCTCCACATATCGAATTTCATCTCCGTGTCTTCGCTAACTGTGTTGCGTCCTTACTGCGTTTTTACCCTGTATCAGACCGACTTAGACTGCGTTATTACATGGGTGAGATAGAATATATAAGGATTTTTTTTGGGTGCTCTTGGATGGCGTTTTCTTGGTACTTTAAGCCTGCATTGACAACGATTAAATATTCACCCTAAGCATTTTATTCTCTACTCGTTCCAGCATGTTTGATGTTATTTATTCTCGGATAAAACAAATAATCTTTAAAACCTAGCATTTAAGATAAAGGAAGTTTCAATAACCAAGGAGAACGGGGTTCGATTCATGGAAATCCAAAATTTAGAAAGCAGGAATATTTTCCCCCAAATTCAACTTGACGTCCACCGTTAATCCCCTTTCCTGTCATTTCTGGTTGAATTCAATAACTGTTTTACATGGATGGAATGGCGGATTCAACTAACTGAAATTGCATGCTGGGTAAGTGTCCAGAGGTATTTCGGGTATTGAAATCCTGTGCGCCATCCGCGGACGTCCCTTCCTCGAAATTCTAGGCAGTGGTTGTTTTTTTTTCTCTTTTTCCGGCATGCGTCTTACAACCACGTCTTACCCTTACATTTATTACTTTCCCGCGTTTCTCTTCGTGGGTATGCTCATTTTGAAGTGGTAGCCGATCAATAGACGACGAAGAGGATAAAATTTTGATTTATTTATGTTTAAAGTTGATTTATTTATTTTTAAAAGTTAATTGTTGATAATTTACATGTATAAAAATGATTATTATGATAATCAACAATTGTGTAGTTTTCACTTTTTATCTCAATGATTAAATGTTGGATATTACATATCAAGTTATTGATTAGATATTTGATATTATAGATGAAGTATTATTATGGTAGTGTAATGCGTAAAGGCATTGAGGCTTTATAAGCCCATGCTTACAACCATCTCAGGATTCATAGATTAACGCTTAACACTTTGATGCTATATAGATTAGTTCCTTAAAAACCTTTAATACTTATAGTATAATGCTTTCAAAGTTTACTACTTAATTAGTGTTATTGCTTTAATGATTATGCCTTAAAAGATTTTAATGCATGGTAATATAATTATATGTATATATCTGGAAATGTGATGTAATACGTGTACAATGGGTTGATATAAAATAATATTAAATGACTTTTCTTCATATTCCTCTTTTTTCAATTATTGTTATCGTTTGCCCTTGATTGTGGTGAGGTTTTCGTAAGGTATGAGATTACTTGTTAAAGTAGCAGCGGGAATATTTGTTTCACTGTAATACTAATAATTGCTTAATTTGCAATGGTAATACTTTCTAAATTGCGATAATAATATTTGTTTTAAATCGCGACGTTAATGATGAGGTTGAATCGCAATGTTAATATTGTTTAATTTGCAATGATTATACTTGTTAATGGCAATGTTAATATTGTATAAATTGAAATACTAATGATGAAGCTTAACTGCAATATTAATATTTGCTCAATTGCCATAGTAATACTTGTTAAATTGCAATAATAAGGTTTGTTTTAATTGGCACGGTTAATGATGATGGTTGATTCGCAATGTTAATATTTGTTTAATTGAACTGTTCGTGATGATGTCTAAATTGCAAGGTTATTATTCATTTAAATTGAAGTGTTAATGATAAGGTCTAAATTGCAATGCAAATATTTGTTAGGTTATTCCAATGTATGGTAATAAATTGGAAGGAAAGGCAAGATAATATGGAAATTGTAAATGTTCAAGGGTTTACCATTATGGTATTGATATCCTTGTTCAATTATGGCGATTAACCGAAAAATGCAATGCGCTTGTGATTATTGCTTGTCCTTGATCTAGTGCAAATGACCTTATAACTAAATAATGGGGGTTGAGATTATTGGTTTTTACCTTAGGATAGCCTTCGTCGGTTAATGATAATTAATGGAGCAATTGATCTTGATTGATGTCTTCGGGTCTCTATAGTGTTTGGTCAGTATTAGATTCCTCCTGACTTGTGTCTCCCGTAGAGATCATGATTGTCCCTGATTTTGTAGTACTTGGTGGTGTTGCATTGCATGGTCTGTTTGTGTCGGGCGGGATAGAGACACCTCTTGTAGCTTAGTATATATGTATGTGCGTAATTCTGGTGGAAGGAATCCAGTGCCATATCAAGAGTCTTGGGCTGTTTAAAGGCACAGTTCCACTCTTGCGACACACTCTGAGCCATATCAGTAGTCTCGGGCTGTTTAAGGGCACATTTTCCACCACTGCGACTCCCTAAAAGATTTATTAGTTTCTGCCTGAGCAGTCGGCCAAGAGCCTGTCTAATCTTCTTTCGAGAAGACATAAGACTAAAAGCCCTTCTTTTATGTGCATAAATAGTAAACTCTAATGTTGGATTCTTCCATTCTGTGACGGTACTGTACTTAACACCTGGTGTCATTTTCTGCTTACAGCTGCTAGTTGCACGCCTTATGTCCAGGGGCGTTTATTTCTTGTGGTCACTATGATATGTCGGGTCATCTTGTTGCATTCGTCTTACTTGCGTCTTGTTGGTTCGAGTGGTGACGTAGAGTCAAGGGGGTTGTTTTTTCTACACGCGCGCACACACTTAAAAAAACAAAAAAATAATTGCACCTGTTTTCGGAGTTGTTGTCGTAACCAGGAGGGGTGTTACATATCTCACCTGCGCAGGGAAATGATGGTGAAGAACTACATGGCATAGAAGTTGAGAAAAACAAAGGTGAGGTTACTCCACCTAGAGAGGAGAAGGATACCACTAAGGAAAGGAAGATTACCCCACCAAATCCCTCATCTTGAAAGAAAACTAAGGCCACCCAGACTACGTTTAAGACTACCCTCACACCGGATGACTTCGACTTCTTAATCGCTGTGTTGAATGATGCTTCACTAGAGATCGTAGGAAAGAAAGAAGCGAAGCAGGAGGATGTATTCAACCGAATCAAGGGAAAATTTCAAGAAGTGCAACATGCACTCCAGTCCAACCGAGCAATTTATACTGTGCCCTTGACAATTGGAACAATAGGAATAGGCGATGAACCCACCCAATTACACCAGATCGCTGAGAAAGTCAAAGCTCTCCTTCGACGAGCTCAAGAAGACACAATGCAAGCCACCCAGGATTTGAAACAAGTATAGAGCACACTTGTAGAGCAATATAGTAAGGAAGAATGGGAAAATATTTCCCTGCAAGCGAAGTGGGATGAGGAAAAAACACAGTTACAGCAGCGCAAGGACCAATTGCTAGCAGAGAAACTTGAAGTACAGGAAAGGGTTCACAAAGCACTTCGCTCTGTGACGGTCATAGAAGTGAAGATTGAAGAATGTGTCCCACAGTAGGTGGCACAACTTGAAGAAGTAATACAACAACTTCAACAGTGCATCACAGATCTGGAACTTTGTACCGTGCCCGAGACTACTCAAGAAATAAGAGATCTAAGGGAGGCAACTGCCCGTAGCGCAGTTGGCCGATTAAAAACCTTTGTCTTGGAATGAAAGAAGTTGAGCACTAGAAGTGCCCAGACTTATTAGAACCTCACAGAAAATCCAGAGTTGTGGGAATTGGAGGCACATCTCCAAGAAGAAAAGCAGCATACAGATACGCTACAGGTACAGCTGAAGGCCTTGACCCTAGTTGAAATAATGAAGAGGTTTTTAGAACAACACACCACCCAACAAGAGGTACACACACTGCAAAGTAAAGTGATGGAAGTCTCCCAATGACTTCAACCAATCCAAGAAAAGGCATGCTAACTGTTCACTGAAGTTGAAATCTAGGGAACCGAGCTTGAATAGGCTGTCATCACCGTAGAACAACGCATGGAAGGGCCAATAAACGACGCACTGATCTAGGAGTTCACTGAGCAAGAGGTTGTCACACTACAACAGGTTAAAGTAGCTCGAGGCATTCAAGGTAGAATTGATCAGACCAGAGTGACTCGGGACGAGTCACAGGTGAGTGTTGGGGGCCTGTTGGCCCTTGACCAAGTTTTGAGGAACACTTGGTCATATTTGACCATTTTTTGACTTTGACATCTTGTCAAAGATGGAGCGCAAAGAGAAGTGGATATCGTGGAAGCTAGACCCCTTTCTTGGGTCCTTTTTGGGTTTTTTGGGATAATGTAATGGGTATGGGATGTCAGCCCATGGGTTTACCAATGTTTAGGCCTATTTTGTAAAGTATAAATAAGTAGCTAGGCAATGTAAGATAAGGCAATACGTTAAGTTCTAGAAAAGGCCTTGTGTATACTGTGTGATCGACTTGCAAAGATGAGTGCAAGTGTTGTAAGTGTTGAGTGCATGGATTGTAAGAGGGATCTGTGCTAGATCTACTCGAGGAAGGAGGATCTAGCGAGGTGTGCGCAGATCTCCTGTCCTATGCAGAGTACAAGTTTGAGCTCTGTGTTGTAACCAGGTTGACCGAATCTAATAAAGAAGAATAAGACTTTGTGGACGTAGCCCCAGGGTGGGGGTGAACCATGGTAAACTTGTGTGTTGTTCTCTATGCCTTGACCTAATGTGTTTGTCTCTTCCCATGTGTTGTGCTTTGATATGATTATGCTATGTGCTTTTCTATGATATACTTAGATAGATCTACTTTGCTTTGTGCTTCTTAGATGTATGGGTGTAGATGTGACATATATGAAAGTGTTGAGTGCTAGACCTATTTTGTTGTTGCTAAGTGCTAACTTAACCTAGTTCTAAGTGAATGTTGTGATGCTCTGCACCATCTATGGAGTGCCTTGAGGGTTAAATACAGATGAATGATCTATGCTAAAGTGTTTTCTAAGTGTTAGAATCACATATATGTGTCCTAGATAAGGTTGCAAACACTTGAGTCTTGCAACCACCCCTGCCTCTACCTCGGGTGAGACTTCATCTTCTTCGCAGGTGTTGCTGAAAGGGCTAAAAGTTAGGGTTTTTTTGGCATGTTGTTGAAGCGTTGAACCCTGGGTCTGCACCTGTGCCAACAGACATCATTTATTTTTGTCAATGATTTCAGAAATCCAGTGATAAAATCCATATAGATTGTTTCTCATTTCCATTTTGGAATTGGTAGGGGATGCAACAACCCTGTTGGGTGCCTATGCTCCACTTTAACCCACTGATATTATAAACATTTATCTAAGTAATTATCTATGTCCTTTTTCATTCCTAGCCAATAAAACAGTGTCTTAGTGGTTGTGATCATTTTCTGATAACTAGGATAGCCAGTGTATGGTCATTTATGTAGTTCATCCATGATGAACCTCTTCAATTCATCACAATTTGGGACATACAAATGACCTTTTTAGGCTAATAGGCCAGCATCCTCCCTAACATTCCTTGTCACCCAATTTAACAAAGTTTCATTTTTAGCCTCTCAATCTATCGATATGATATAGTATTGAAATCAAATTCTTCACTTTATAATGTCACATAATATTGAATCCAACCTCCATATAACATTGTAATCTGACATAATGTTTTCAATAACCAAATGAATTTTTATTATTTAATAAAAAAACACAATATTTATTATTAATTATTTATATATAAGTAAATAGTGTGTGCGCACACACACACACACACACACACACATATAATTGATGTTATTTATAGTAGGTATAATTAATACATTGGAAATTAAAATTTCATAAAGTTTCATAATTACTTACGCAATCAAATATTATTAAATTAATATAAATAATATTTTATTTTATAATATTTAAGAATTATATTTATATTAATAATTTATATAAATTTCTGATCAATCTCTGTCTCTAAGAAACGTCATTGTAGCACATTGTGCATGGCTTACAAGACCTAGACTCTTATCGATAAGAGAAATGGTATATTACCACATCAACAAATCAAACCATAACTCTATTGGGGTTTGAAGTTTGTAAGGTTAAAAAAGAGTCCAATAGTTTAAAAGAAATCAAAGAAACAAAAGTCTTAATGGCCATTTGGAATTAAAAGAAATCAATCAAACAAAAGACCTAATACCTATTGGAATTAAACAAATATGGAAAGACATAGACAACAAGAAACTACTCTAGAATTTATGTGTGATTTTACACATACAAGTGGGGATAAGAATAATAGATAAGAATAAGAAAGAATGGTGGATAAATTTATTCATTAAAGGATGTAGTGAATCAATACATAGTAAGAGGGAGGAGGAGTACCTAATGTAACTCCCAAATATCTAACTATTAACCACTTCATTATAAATTAATGATTATATTAAATGGTTCATTATTACATCACTTTGTTAGTGACCATTTATTATTCACTTAATTCCTAAGTTTTAAATATGATCATTATCTCTACCCTTTCAAAATGGTCAATTTACATGTTTGTTCAAGATACAAAAAAAGGATTTGGACAAGTAAAATGTTTGTAGTCGACAAGAGAAGATATTTAAAATGATGGTTGGATTCGATAAGGTTGATGAAGTACAATTTAGGTCACCATTGAGTCAATAATCAGATGAGAGCCAACATTGGTTGAATAGTCAACCTTTCCACAATTACATAGAATTTGACTTGTTTACTCAACTCGCCTCTTCCACATATTCGCAGTCCATCATGTCAAGATTTTTTTTTGTTTTTGTAAAGAAGCACTATCATCATCACTCTCCATGAGGGTATTCTTCTTTACCACTTCATCTTCACCCTCCCTAAGGGTATTCTTCTTATCAATTACAAAAGACAATGCATAACATACTTATTGATTTACTTCTCTTTTTTTTTGTTGATTTTGACTTTCTTTAGCAACAACATCATCTGGGGCTTCATCTCTTCATCTTTGTCTTACCTAACACCTCTCTTACCTAGGAATTATGGTTGAGTTTTCAATGACATTACAACCATTTTTTTGTTAAATCAATCCTCCATTCTCAAATTCTAGCAATAATCCATGTTCCCCCACATCCAAATCAACCATATTTTTTACGTTTTTATTAATAATAAAACACTTATCATCGCTGAAATTTATATGTAAGTGTATGCATTGCTTCATTATACTACTTATCAAAAGTATATTTTATTCCAAACAATGAATATAATAGACATCTTTAATTATTACCCTTTTACCACTTTGGTGGAGCAAGATATTTCACTTTCCTCTAAACCTATATTCTTCTCTACTACTCAACACAATAGAATCAAACTAAGATTTTTCCTCCACAAAATCAACATACCAATCAATAATGTTAGTAAAAATGTCTATATTCCCATGAATCCTTGTTTCTAGCCATGAAAACCAAAAAATGTTCCTCTTATAAAACCACAATATCATTTTTCTTTCCATATTAATCATCAAAAAAATTCTCTTGGTTATAAATTTGATCCCACAACCACTTCCTATAAACTCTTCTTAAAGAATTTAATAGATTTTTTTTCTTTTCCCTGACTCAAAATATTTATCTTCATCATTATATTCTCTCTATTTTATACCCTTTCTCTTAAACTTTGGGGCAAGTGCTACCTAAAAATTTTCATTGATACTGATATTCCCAAACTATTTTTTCCATCTTGCTGCAAGAACTTCTCTTTAATAGGCCTGGCGAGCCTGCATTCGGGTGGTAGAATCACCCAACACTCCCTGTCACTATGTGACACTATGATTGTTCACTTGGTAGAAAAAACATACCGACTTACTTAATTTGTACTACGCATGAATTTGTTACATCTTTGTTTACAACAATTATACACATTATCGTGTTTATTACATTTAGCATGTTTTCAACAAGTACAAAAAGAAAAATAACTCAACATGTATAGCTGGGTGGCCAAACTAGCCTAACAACCATTTATTCATTAACTTGCAAAGAACCGAGTTGTATCTCATTACAACAAAGAATAAACATGGATCACATGGCTTAGCAATACTTTGAATCTTCGATTCTACTCCTTCACTCATATTTTCGGGACATTTCCATCGTGCCAAAAAATCTTCCTACTTGCTCGTCTTTCATTCACAACGTTCTCTACTCCCTTACGGTCGTCCACACCTTTTTCCAGGTCTCAATGCTCCTCATGCACTTTGATTTACTTCTGTCCAGACTCCACCACATAGCGGCCATCGAATGTCACCACTAAGACTTCATAGATCTTTTGTTTCATAAATGCCCCGATTCTACCTCAACCATCTTTATTAGTCATTCAAGACCTACGGAGTTCTCATTGTTATCCATCACCACATCCTTAGTCCAACATGTCGAAAAAAACCAAGTCGCCCCTTGGCCAACTCATCTCAGAAAATGAACTCGCCCCTGTCCTCATATTTCGACAAAATTCCTTAAGGGAGCATGAGCCACCTCAGTGTGACTCATCCCCTTGGGGAGGAGCTCTCACTCCTCCTTGACGAACCGAACCGCAAACCACTTTTATGTCTAAGTATCAGTGTAACCTCCATTGATTTCCTTTTTTTTTGAATGGTTCTCTTGCCTAGCCTTATATGGGAACCCAACGGGAACTCCCTTTATCCAAAACAAGACACAACCATTCATATTTCCAAGATGACCTCTCCCACAGGGACACCTCTATTAATTCATGCTCCACCCATACTTGTCCGACTTTCATTTTCTTTGTTTCTCTAAGTCATTTGGGTGCACTAGGAACTAACTCCCAAACGACTCATTTGGGTGTGGGAGCCCCTTACCAAGTCAAGACGTTCTGCTCACTCCATAAACTTGTTTTCAATAGGAACACCCATCTCTAGGCTCCCCACACCAAGTCATGATGTGCTCCCCATACTACGTCAAATCCATTGATGACTTGGGTGTCGGAGTCCACTTGGTGAGTCTAGTTGACTCGTGATGCCTTGTGCCAGCCCAAGCCTAACTTTCCTTCATCATTTGTCTAGCTCGCCCTACCTTGTCCATGAAGCAAGTAACCCACCAAGCTCATCCAAGGTGACTTGTGCCATTTTTTGACCCATCGAAGAGCCGATATAAGAACCTAGTGTGTTCCTCTTGGAACCCCAAGATATTCCTTTAACTCAAGAAAGAGCATGTGACACACACACATCGTTGAGGTCGTGACATAATCCCCATTCGTAATTGTTTCCTCCCTTTGGACATTTCCAACTCAATTCACTGTTGGAAACTCCAAATCTCCATAAAAAAACACAGTCTCCGCAAATACTCATTCGATACAATTTTTGCACTGCTTCTATGCAACTTGTCTCCATCGATTGCCACAAAAGTTTCTAAGTTTTGAAGCCATGTTGAAATATTGTGCCCATAATCCAACCATCTCAACATGTTTCTACACACCGCATGTATCCCCTTCTTGAGCAAGTTGGGTGTTCAATCCAACTTTGCACCCAATTGGTGAAAGTGTACTTCCTCACGTTATGCATACTCATTTCTTCCCATAAATCACCACGTGTTTAGCCTAAAAAAACTAGGCTAGTTAGCACTTTCCCCTTCATTGTTTTCCAATTCCATCATGAAGTTCCTCCATAAAAACCAAGTACTGCACAAATGAATCATTTTTTTCCCGAAGTAGGACCCCTTCACCATGTCATTGTGCACTAGCTCATCCAAGTGTCAGATAGGTTGTATGTCCAATACAATCATATGATCGCTTGCACAAAGGCACACCCCCAATTCAAATTGATATCATCCTCCTCGCAACTCGACTCATCCATGCAAATATCACTAAGGAATCTTCCTTTCCCCACCATGCTCTCATATTCTTCATTACCTATCCATGAAACGTTCTAAATAGACAAGTATCCCACATCGAATAATCACCTTCACACTACTTATCCTTCTTGTGCGATCCTTTGATCTATATAATTCCACAAAATCCTTCACATGTATCTCATCATTATGTCCAAACGGTCCCAAGTGGAATGAGTCACCTAAAGACTTACATGCTAAAACATGTTCGATCCAATTCCTTTGTTAACTCCAACCAATGATCTCTGGATCTTTGAGCCATCCCATTTTCATCCATAAGCATCTTGAGAATTCCTTGCATATCCCATGTCCCATATCATGAGCAGGAGTGCATCAGCCACTCTATTTAGTATGCATTTTGTCCCATCTTAGTATTGTGCTAATAGTCTCCTTGGTTGACACCTCGCTTCCTTTGTTCACCTCTTGGAATGAATCGTCTTTCCACTACCAAATTTTTTTATCATTTGGATCTTTGTTGCAATGGTCAAGTCACCTAATGACTTCACCAATGTGTCAAGGGCACTCATGCATCTCGTCACCTCCATGAGTTGTGATCAAGTATGCCAACTCCTCCATCGTAGGATTTGTGCAAGTGTTGAATTCTGTCTACACTACCTCAAACAAAATCAACACACTTGGACAAAGACTTCCTTGGTCACCCCCATGAATCAGGTTTATGCTCCATCAACAACCTACTTGCACAAACTCATGTTTGTTGGGTATGTGTTATATTCTTTGCACAAGTAGTAGTGTCTTCGTTGCATCGGGCACGAAGGGGGGTTTGAGGGGTTGGAAATTTTTTTTCCTCGGGAAACATGTCGCATGTTTTCCTCATTTTTCATGTTGCCTCGATTTTCATGTCCATTGTTTGGCGGTTTTTCTGCACATGGTTTTTGTCGATGATTTTCTATTTCCAGTTAAGGAATTAAGGTTTTTTACTAATCCAGGCCATTGGGTTAGGGTTTTGGATGTCGTTGGCTCCTATATGTATATTGTATTGTAAATAATGTATGACTATGAATGAATATAGACTATGTTGGTTTTCCTGGTTTGAGTTTCCAAGGGAAAAATCCCTCTGTAATGTTTGTATTTTCCATTGTATTTTTTATGTTATTTTACTGAAAATTTGTTTGTAGTAAATATTGTACAAGGTTAAAATATACATTTGGTATCAGAGCTTTGCTGGCTTCAAGGGGATTCCTTTGTGGTCAAGGGTTCGGCTTGGGACTATTATAAGCCTTGTTACAATCAGAGATATTTGGTATTGATTTTTCAGGTGAAAATAAATGGCAAGCGATTCGAAAATGGAGATCGAGAAGTTTAATGGGAAAATTTTTGAGCTATGGAAGTTCAAAATGGAAGATCTGTTGGTGGACAAAGATCAGTGGATCATCATAGATCCAGGTACTGCACCTACATGACCTTCAACAGACGATTGGAAAAAGTTGGATCAGAAGGCGAAGTGCACAATCCGACCGTGTCTCTCAGATTCAATATTACTGAATGTGTGAGAGGAAGCTAAAACCAAGGATTTATGGGATAAGTTGGGGAAGTTGTATCAGTCTAAGTCCCTAGTAAATAAACTATTCTTGAGAAATAATATTTATAACCTAAGTATGAGAGATGGAGACTCAGTGGAAAAGCATTTGAATGCCTTCAATAATGTGGTAAGTTAGTTAGTATCTGTTGAGATTAAAAATTCAGATGAAGATAAGTGTATCAGTTTACTGTGTTATTTACCAGACTCGTGGGATAGTATGGTTGTGGCCATAGGTAGTAATACAACGGCCTTGAATTTTGATGAAGTGGTCTCATCCTTGTTGTCAGAGGAGATGAGACGGAAGAATATGGAAGGACAGAGAACAAACACATTATTTGCAAGAGGACTTGTCCAAGAAATAAATAGATCTAAGTTATCAAGTGGGAGATCGAAGTCTAAGGGTAGATGTAAATCTCCCATAAAGTTTGTAAATTTATGTTGGAGATGTGGAAAATAAGGGCACTACAAGAAGCAATGTAGACCCAAAGTTGAGAAAAAGAAGGTATATGAAGAATCTCCTTTTACAAAAGAAAAGACCTCCAAGGAGGAAGGAGGGGATGTGTACTTGGCTTCTTCAAGCACACATATAGATCACGAGGCATGGTTGGTTGACGCAGGTGCATCCTTTCATATGACTCCCCATAGGGAGTGGTTCTGTGAATATGAAAAGTATTATGGAGGTAATGTTTTCCTAGGTGATGACTCGACAACGAGAATCATAGGTCGAGGAAAATTCAAGATGAGGATCATATATGGAAGGATTAAAACACTACCTGGTGTTCTGCACATCCCAAGTTTGGCCAGAAATTTGATTTATGTAAGAAAAATGGATGATGTAGGGGTAAACACAATATTTGAAAAGGAAACCTGCAGGATGGTTCGAGGAGAAATGGTGTTGTTGAAGGGAGTTCAGTTTGGAACTATGTATGAGCTGCAAGGAAGAACTATTAGCGATGGGTGTAATAGTTCCATTGTTCCTTATATTGGAGTTGAAGAATAAATAACTCCTACAATCTCAGGAGAAAAGGTTATGTTGTGGCATCAAAGAATGGGGCATATCGAAGAGAAGGGTCTTCGACTACTACACGGTAACGGTATGGTCGAAGGTATGTCTAACTGCTCTCTGGATTTTGATTTATGTGAACATTGTGTATATGGGAAGCAGAATCCGGTAAGATTCCCCTGTGGTGCATCGAGGGCAGAAGGAATTTTATAGCTAGTTCACAGTGATTTTTTTGGACCTCTATCGGTCCCATCATTCAAAAAATCTATGTACTATGTCTCATTTATAGATGACTTCTCGAGGAATACTTGGATATATTTCCTCAGGAAGAAATCTAAAGTCTTTGACAGGTTTAAAGAGTTTAAGGCTCTTGTTGAGAATCAAATAGAGAAAATAATTAAGGTGTTGAGGACAGATAATGGTGGAGAGTTATGCGAGAATGAATTTGAAGAATTATGTAAGAAGTGTGGTATAGCAAGGAAAAAGACTACTCCATATACACCTCAACAGAATGGAGTTACAGAAAGGATGAATAGGATGTTGATGGAAAAAACAAGGTGCATGCTTGGTTGTGTCAGGTTAGGGAAAGAATTATGGCCAGAGGAAGTGGGTATTGCATGTTATCTGGTCAACAGATCACCCTCATCAATGTTGGATGACAAGACTCCACAAGAGGTATGGACTGGTAAGAAACCTTCTCTCACACATATCAATGTATTTGGATGTGATCCATATGTTCATGTTCCAAAGTAAAACAAGAGTAAGCTAGATAAAATGCTAAAAATTGTATCTTTATTGGATATAAAGATGGTCTCAAAGGTTATAAGCTTTGGAACTTAGAAACTAAGAAGGTAGTGTATAGCCGAGATGTGGTATTTAGAGAAATGAAGGATGTTGTTAAACAGGAAGTCCTACAAAGTAAGGAAGAACCAGAGAAAATAGAGATTGATTTAAAGGATGATGAATCATACTCTACAGAAGAACAAGAATCAGAAGAAGAAGATCCTCCTACTCCAGTATCGAGGAGAACGGTTCGAGAAAGAAGACTACCAGAGAGGTATACTCCATATGATTTCCATTCAATTTTTTATTTTTCTATTACTGATGATGATCCTAGAACTATCAGGGAGGCAGTGGATTCAGAGGATGGAAATCTATGGAAAAGGGCCATGGACGAAGAAATGTCAGCTTTGGATAAGAATGAGGCTTGGGATCTAGTGGAGTTGCCGACTGAAAGAAGGCTCATTGGAAGAAAATGGGTATTTAAAAAGAAGTTGAATGCATAAGGAAAAGTGGAAAAATACAAAGCTCAATTAGTAGCAAAGAGTTATTCCCAGGTTGAGGGAATTGATTTTGGTGAGATTTTTTCTCCTGTTGCCAAGTTAACCTCTATAAGATTTTTTTTTATCTGTTGATGCTACATTTGATTTTGAAGTAGAACAGATGGATGTGAAGACAACATTGCTAAATGGGGATATGGAAGAAGAAATCTATATGAAGCAACCATAAGGTGATGTTGTGAACGGAAAGAAGGAGCTAGTATGCAAGATGAAAAAGTCCTTGTATGGATTAAAACAATCACAAAGGATGTGGTATCATAAATTTGATACTTATATGCTGGGATTTGGCTTCACAAGAAGCAAAGAGAATCACTGTGTGTATTTTAAATTAATTGGTGATCATTTGATTTATTTGGTATTGTATGTGGATTACATGTTGTTGATAGGAAACAACAAGGAGATTATCAAGGATGTGAAAACTAAGTTGTCCTCTAAAGTTGACATGAAGGATCTCGGTGCTTAACATTTCATTTTGGGCATGGAAATTAAAAGAGATCATAAAAATAGGAAACTTTGGTTAAATCGGAGAAAATATGTTGAGACAATATTCCAGAGGTTTAATATGCAAGAATGTAAACAAGTCAAGGTTCCTATTCCTGTTGGTGTAAATTCATCTATGGATAAGTTTCCCAAGACACGGGAAGAGGAGGACATGTCTCATGTTCCATATGAGAGTGAAGTTTGAAGTTTGATGTATGCAATGGTTTGTACTAGACCAGGCATTGCACATGCAATGGGAGTTTTGAGGAGGTATATGTCAAAACCAGGGAAAGAACATTGGATAAGAGTAAAACTGGTTTTCAGGTATTTGTGTGGCACTGCTAGCTATGGATTGTGCTACCAAGGAAGACCGATATTGGAAAGAGTGGTGGATATACATGGCTTTGTGGATGTAGACTGGGACAAAGATATGGATCATAGGAGATCTACAAGTGGGTATGTGCTTAAAATGTTTGGAGGAGCAATAAGTTGGATGAGAAAAAGACAGGTTGTAGTGGAACTTTCAACTACAGAAGTTGAATACATGGCAACCACTCATGCAAGTAAAGAAGCAGTATGGTTACAAAGATTGTGTTCAAGTATTGGGTTGGTATAGCAAGTTGTAAGGATAGATTGTGACAGTCAGAATGAAATTTTTCTTGCGAAGAATCCGACTTATCATTCAAAGACAAAGCATATTGATATTCAATATCACTTTGTGAGAGACATGGTTGAAGAAAAGAAAGTATTGTTGATGAAGATGGAAACATTGAATAATGTTGCATATTTATTAACAAAATATGTGAGCACTGAGAAGTTCTTTTGGTGTAGAGGATCCATGGGAATTTTTGCCCTGGATTGTTGACTATGTAACCCTGTAACACCATGTATGCAAAAAAAAACAACAAGTGGGAGAATGTTGGGTATGTGTTATATTCTTTGCACGAGTAGTAGTTTCTGCATTGCCCTGTGCGTGCAGGGGAGGGGGGGTGCTAGGCCCCCCCTTGGGGGGTGCAGGGGGAGAAAGCCCCCCGTGCAAGGAAACATGTTGCATTTTTTTCTCATTTTTTGTGTTGCCTCGATTTTCATGTCCATTGTTGGGCAGTTTTTCAGCACATGGTTTTTGTCAATGGTTTTCTATTTTCGGTTAAGGAATTAGGGTTTTTGACTAATCCAAGCCACTGGGTTAGGTTTTTGGATTCTTTTGGCTCCTATATGTATATTGTATTGTAAACAATGTATCACTATGAATGAATATAGAATATGTTGGTTTTCTCGGTTTGGGTTTCCAAGGGAAACATCTCTGTGTAATGTTTGTATTTTCCATTGTCTCTTTTCTGTTCTTTTACTGAAAATTTGTTTGTAGTAAATATTGTACAAGATTAAAATCTACAATATTTGCCACTTCATGAAGCAGTCCAAGTCAACACACTTGAATTTTTCATTGTAAATCTCCATTCAAGTCACCTTCTTCATGAAACCTAATCAAAATCATCTTCTTCGAACTGTTATCTTCGCGCCCTACAATGGCTTGGTACCAAGTGGCAGGACAACATGTACATCAACCAATTGTCAAGTCTCCTATTGTTAACTGACATTCATGTGAAATCTAGGATTGGCATTCGCAACCCAGTTGACCCAAATTTTGTTCATTAGTACATGACACGAAGTTGTATTCGGTGGAAAGTTTGGCTACAGTCCAACTGATACATCCAATCGAATCGTCCTTCTCCATCTCTTATCTTATCACCTTGTAATTCCTTCACACCAGGAAACCATGAGCAAATCAATAGTGCACGACACGAAGTTGTCATAGTGGAAATTGTGCTCAGTCGTCTACCATGGGACAAAATTTTTATCTTGCCATCCAAAGTCATGAAGGTGACCCAACTCACTCATTGTTCAACAAAAAGAACCCAAAACTTCCTTTACTCGGCTACCTGAGTCATTTATTTTGTTCAACTCTAATACCATCTGTCAAGTAAGTGACGATGGTGAAGAGATTTTCCAACTCTTCGAGATCGTTTCAAGAATTTGTTGTTAATTCTTCTCTCATACCATCTTTCAGGGCCTTGAGAGCCTATCGTCGAGCGACAGAATCACCTGAAGCTCCTAATCATAGTGCGGCACTGCGATTGTTCGTTTGGTGGAAAAATAATTCCAACTTACTTAATATGTACTACGCTTGACTTCATTACATCTTTTTTTACAAAAATTATACAAATTATCTTGTTTATTACACTTGGCATGTTTTCAACAAGTACACAAAGCACAACAACTCAACATGTATAGTTGGGCGGCCAAACCGTCCTAACACCCATTTCTTCATTAACTTACAAAGAACCAAGTTGTAACTCATTACAACAAAGAATAAACATGGACTACATGGCTCAACAATACTTGGACTCTTTGATTATGCTCCTTGACTCATCTCATCGCAAACCTTTCCATCAAGCCGAACAATCTTCCCACTTTCCCATCTTTAGTTTTCAACCTTCGCTACTCCCCTGCGGTCATCCACACCCTTTTCCAAGTTTCAACGCTCATCATGCACTTCGCTTGATTTATGACTAGACTCCACCACAGAGCGCCCACTAAATGTCACCACCAAAACTTCACAGATCTTTTATTTCTTGAGTGCCCCAAATATTCCTCGGTCATCTTTGTTAGTCTTTCCAAACCTACAGAGCACTCATCATTAGCCATCACCGCAGCCTCAGTGCATCCTGCCTAGAACAATCAAGTTTCCCCTTGGTCAACTCATCTCAGAAAAGGAACTCGTCCCTCTCTTGGTCTTGCCACAGACTTCCCCGAGGGAGTGCGAGTCACCTAAGTGTGACTCGACCCCTTGGGGAGGAGCTCGCCCTCCTCCTTTTTGAACCGAACCATAGACCACTTTTATGTATAAGTGTTGGTGTAACCTCCGTTGATTGCCTTTTTCTTCAAATGACTGTCTTTCCTGGCCTGCGCTCAATCCCAAACGACTCATCACCAAGGGGCACGCCTGTCCACCAAGCTCCCCTTACCAATTCAAGGCATGTCGCACAGTGCACTAAATTTTCTTCAACGAGCGCGCCCATCTTCAGACGCCCCACACCAAGTCAAGATGTGCTCCCATACTACGTCAAGTCCGCCAATGCCTTGGGCGTGCAAGTCGACTTGGTGAGTCTAGCCAACTCGCCATGCCTTGTGCCAACGCAAGCCTAAACTTTCTTTCGTCATATTTCTAGCTCGCCTTGCCTTGTCAGCAATGAAAGTCACCCACCAAGCTCATCCAAGGTGACTTGTGCCATTCGTCGATCCACCGAAAAGCCGATAGAAGAACCGTGCCCACTCCTCTTGCAACCCCAAGCTCTTCGATTAACTCAGTCGAGAACATGTGACACGCGCAAATCATTGAGGTCGTGACATTAGCACTCCAATGCGCGAGTAATATCGAAAGGGCATTGTCATGTCAATTGATTTTAACCGATCTCTAATATCCTTGATTTTTAATGGATGATGAATTGAGAATAACATTTTTGAAGGAAAAATACTTTACCTTTGTCTAAGGTTTCATGCATCTTAAATATAGGTTTGTTCGCATGAGAAATGCATCTTTACTATATTGGATTTACTAGGATAGAGTAGAGGGTAGGGTATGTATATTTTTGTAGACTTTACGAGTAAAATCATTAAGAGGAGGTGGTCCAATACACCAATTTGGTGTCTCACACCAATTTGTTGTCTTGGCTTGGCAGTGACCTTAAATATAGATTATTATTATTATTATTATTATACCGTGACCTTAAATATAGATTATTATTATTATTATTAGAAATGCATCTTTACCATATTGGATTTTGGGAAGCATCTTATTCATTGTAAATAGCTTAATTAATATTATATCATATCCATTCTTTATATCTTCGTGGAGTAGGGGGTAGGGTATGTAAGAGGAGGTGGTCCAATACACCAATTTGGTGTCTCACACCAATTTGTTGTCTTGGCTTGGCAGTGACCTTAAATATAGATTATTATTATTATTATTATTATACCGTGACCTTAAATATAGATTATTATTATTATTATTAGAAATGCATCTTTACCATATTGGATTTTGGGAAGCATCTTATTCATTGTAAATAGCTTAATTAATATTATATCATATCCATTCTTTATATCTTCGTGGAGTAGGGGGTAGGGTATGTATATCTTCGTAGACTTTAAGAGTAAAATCGCTGGGAGGAGGTGGTCTCATACACCAATTTGGTGTATGTCTTGGTCTCATACACCAATTTGGTGTATGTCTTGGTCGTGACCTTAAATATAGATTATTATTATTATTATTATCATGTTTTTCATGGGCCTCTACATGAGTGTTATTGTAAATTTATTTTGCTAACACCAGTATTCAAATATGGTAAGAATATTCTATTTTTGTGATTTAAAATTCTAACCATTAAATTTTTTATTTTCCCTTAAACCCTTGTTTGTAGTCATAAAAAGTAAAAAATCTGAATCCTTGTTTGTAGCTCTTAACCCTTGTTTGTAGTCATAAACATTAAAAAATATGAACCCTTGTTTGATGTTTGTAGTCATAAACAATAAAAAAATATGAACCCTTGTTTGTAGTCATAAACATTAAAAAATATGAACCGTTGTTTGATGTTTGTAGTCATAAACAATAAAAAAACATGAACCCTTGTTTATAGTCATAAACATTAAAAAATTTGAACCCTTGTTTGTAGTCATAAACATTAAAATATCTGAACCCTTGTTTACAGTAAAAAATATGAACCCTTGTTTGTAGTCATAAACAGTAAAATATCTGAACCCTTGTTTACAGTAAAAAATCTTGTTTGTAGTCATAAACAGTAAAAAATAAATCTGAACCCTTGTTTGCGATCATAATAAATCTGAACCCTTGTTTGCAGTCATAAACAGTAAAAAATATGAACCCTCTTGTTTGCAGTCATAAACAATAAAAAATATGAACCCTTGTTGTAATCATAAACTGTAAAAAGTTTGAACCCTTGTTTGTATTCATAAACAATAAAAAATTTGCGTTCAACCACATTATCATTTTTCCAAATTGATCATCAAAAGATTGCTCTTGGTATAACTTTCATCCCACAACCATTATGTTCAACCACATTATCATTTTTCCAAATTGATCATCAAAAGAATGCTCTTCGTATAACTTTCATCCCACAACCATCATGTTCAACCACATTATCATTTTTCCAAATTGATCATCAAAAGAATGCTCTTGGTATAACTTTCATCCCACAACCAGCTGTTCAACCACATGCTCTTGGTATAACTTTCATCCCACAACCATTATGTCCAACCACATTATCATTTTTCCAAATTGATCATCAAAAGAATGCTCTTGGTATAACTTTCATCGCACAACCATTGTGTTCAACAGCATTATCGTTTTTCCAAATTGATCATCAAAAGAATGCTCTTGGCTTCATATAAACTCTACTTATGTGCCCTAGTTTTCCACAATAAAATAATTTAACTATTGAGCTTAGTGCTCCAATGCTCAAACATCACATCTCTATCAATGATAGTAATATTGAAAGTTTCAATAAAATTTGCAAAGGAAACAAAGTTTTCAAAGTTATAGCCACCATATCTTATTTTTCCATTTTCAAGGGAAGCAAAGTTTTCAAAATTATAGCCACCATATCTTGTTTTTCCATTATCATATCCATTGATTTGATTTTAGCATTCCCTAATATCTTTGAATTTTAAAGAATGATAAATTGAAACTAGTATATTTTTTGTTTCTCCATTCTCATATCCATTGATTTGATTTTAACAATCCCTAATATCTTTGAATTTTAAAGAATGATAAATTGAAACTTGTATATTTTTAAAGAAAAATACTTTACCTTTATCTAAGGAAACAACTAGTATAGTTTTAAGGAATTTTTTTTGTATCTTCATCATTCTCTTCTCTCTATTTGCTACCCTACTTAAACTTTGGTGTTACTGCAAAAGTCTTATTCTTATTCCCAAACTTGTTGCTAATTCCAAAACTTGTTGCAATAGCTTAGCACTCCAATGCAACTTGGTGCAAGAGCTTAGTGCTCCAATGCTCAAACATCAGATCTTTATCAATGCTAGTAGTATTGAAAGTTTCAATAAAATTTGCACACGAAACAATGTTTTCAAATTTATAACCACCATATCTTATTTTTCCAAAGTTTTGAAAGTTATAGCCACCATATCTTATTTTTCCAAAGCTTTCAAAATTATAGCCACCATATCTTGTTTTTCCTTTATCATATCCATTGATTTGATTTTAACAAACCCTAATATCTTTAATTTTAAAGAATAATAAATTGAAACTAGTATATTTTTTGTTTTTCCATTATCATATCCATTGATTTGATTTTAACAATCCCTAATATCTTTTAATTTTAAAAAAATATAAATTGAAACTAGTATATTTTTAAGAAAAAATACTTTACCTTTATCTAAAGAAACAACTAGTATTTTTTAAGGATAAAAATTTTACCTTTATTTAAAGTTGCATGCATCTTGCATCTTAAATACATTCACCCACAAATGCATCCTTACCATCATGAATTTTGGAAAGCATCTTATTAGTCCCTGCTTGCCAAGGGATTATAGCAATAAGTTTGCTATTAATTTGACATTAATTTACCTTTTATTTTAAATTTAAATGCAAAATGTAATGTTTAACTTATGAAAACAAATATATATTTTTTTATAAAATAATTTTTATTTTTTTTTCATTTTTGACTGATTAATATATTTCAAGTTTTATTATTGTCTTCATGTATTTCAATATTTAAAATTAATTGCTCAATCAATAAACTTTGTTATAAATACCATCTTCTTTTTAATTATTAAATAAATAATATTAAAATTCATATATTTATATGACAGATTCTAATTAGCTGTAAAATATTGTTGTCTAAATCATAATTATTAAAAATCCAATCTAACATATATGGTAGAGTCATCACACCACCACACCAATAAATAACATTTCCCAATATGAATCTTCGTATCCAAATGGTGACTGGCTCCCAAAAAACATATAAACATATTGGGTAGTCCAATACCCGATCCCCCATCCCCATTTATGCCCAGTTCATAAAAGAGTACTTCATAAAAAGAGTGCTTCATATTATGTTTATGTAAGGTAATAAATATTATATAAATAAATTAAAATATATATTAAAAATTTTGAAATTTTTAATCTAGATTAATCTTAAAATTATAAGAAATTTAGGTTAATCTCAAAACTATACAAAAACCATATTAAAGTAAAAACATGGTAAAGATTTAGTCCAATATTGTTTATGATAAATTTATAAACTATGTGTTATAGTGGACCAACAACTCTTCCTCCATTCCTTATGAGTTGATGTCAAATTTTATGACCGTGTAGTTATCTATGTTAAATTTTGTCATTTAAATAAAAAAAAACCACAAAAGAAGTTGATTTTTTTTAAGATTATGAAACTAACTCATTTATGAGTTATCATCAATAATTATAAGGTGCCAACTATAATTTCCATTTCCAAATTTACTTGGCAGGGACTAAGCTGCCATGCAACCAACCCTTGTTATTCATTCCAAAACTTAATCAACATTACAACTATGAATTTTGAAAAACATATTATTCATTACCAACATTACATCCTCTAAATTCTTTACATCATATTTTTTTTAGCATCTACTTTAGTGTCACTCGTCTAAATTTCCTTTACCAGTACAGTTCAAACATTTATATTCAAATATGGCAGGCCTATTCTATTTCCATAATTTAAAATTCTAACCATTAAATTTTTCATTATCGTCCAACAACATTATATGGGTTAAAGTGTGCATTTTTAAAGTTTCAAACAGATTTGAATTCACTCTTCAAACTCGAAGAAAAATAAACCAACAGGCCTATTCTATTTTCATAATTTAAAATTTCACCCATTAAATTTTTCATTATCCATTATCGTCCAACATTATACGGGTTAAACTGTGCATTTTTAATGTTTTAAACAGATTTGAGTTCACTCTTCAAATCGAAGAAAAATAAATCCTATAGGTATACTACTTTGGTATTGGTAATTGCAGAACAGAAACATTATTTTCAGGAAAACTTTTCAAACATCCAGAAATTTTATAAATAGAATAAATTTCTCTTCTGGAAAACATCCATACAAACTTACCTGTTTTCGTAAACATTAGCCAAATCAGCGTACACTGGCTTTCACCTTTCACGATACTGTGATTGGCGGCGACTTTCTTCGCTTCCGTTTTTTTTTTCTCTCCAGTCTCTTTGGCAGCGGCTCACTTGAAACCCTCTATCAGCTTTCGATACCACCTTTGAAGTGTCAGCCAACAGAACCCGTCACAACCCTGCAAACTAACATGACAATCTTTTCAGTGAAGCTGGAATATAATTAAAAAACTGTGGACTGCATGGCCGATCCGTTAATTCCAACTGAAGCCGGAATTAATGGAAAAACTGTGGATTGCATAACGGATCCATTAATTCCAACTCCAGCATCATCGCACTCTACTATTAATCACAGTTAGTTAGAAGAGATCCGTTAGCCAAAACGTCCCAAGAATTCCTTCAAGGGATTCCCCGCTATTTCTGACCATTCCGCCATGACACCTCTCTGCCTATTATTAAATTCGGCGACGATAGAGACTACATCTTTTTTAATTGGTATTTTTTAAATACATTTGTCATATTTTTGCCAATTTAAAATTTGTATACATTCACCTTCACTCTAGAAAGTGCAATAGATATTTAGGCCTATAGACATAATTAAAGTGGTGACAATAATAAATTGTAATTTCAAATTATGTAATATTGTTATTTATATTTAATTTAAAATATGTTAACATGGTGTGAAAAAAAATAAAAAAATAAAAATATATATATATATATATATATATATATATATATATATATATGTGTGTGTGGGGGGGTAAAATTGTTAATAAGATAATGATGCTAGTTTTACCATGACGTGAAAGTAAATGCTTTTTAATTTTAAATTTTGGAATATAAAATATTTTTTTTGGAATAAATTAATTTAGTTGAATATTGAGCATAATAAAAGAGTCTTGAACTTTATAATTTTTGGTATAAAAGAATAGTACAATGAGGATAAGTTAGCAATAGTAAAAAATGATTTAAAAATAAATCACAAATTGAAACAACTTACATCATAGAAGCAAAGCGGTAGGGAAAAATATTTGAACATAAAAATATGTTGATTCGTGTCAAAGTAAGTTGTATTGACCATAAATATGGCATACTCAGTAAATCTCCAAGATTAAAAGAGTCATGAATATTTATAAATGAATACTTCATTCCAAAAGATTAAGCTAAATTAAAGAAAAGAATTTAAAAGGTAAAAAAAAACAGTAAAGAATGTAAATGGGCAATAATTAGAAATATAAAAACTATTGTTAAAGATAAAGACCAAAATTATAATAATAAATAAGAATTCAGGACAATTAGAAACATAAAAACTATTGTTAAAAATAAAAACCAGAATTATAATAATAAATAAGAATTCAGGATATAGAAACAAAATTCTAAATAATCTTATACCTTTTTCACGTCCAATATACCACCCCAATTTCAATTAAGATTAATCATCATCATATGAATTTACTATTTCATATGTAAAATTTAAAATAATTTCTTTTATACACTTTTATATGTTTGAATAGATAACATATAGAGATATAAAACTTAGTGAGAATTTAACAATTACGGAACGATAAAATGACAGGGACAGATATATATGCTAACTCACAATTCTCACATAGCGTGACAAATAATTGCGTGTAGTCACGGGCGACACAGAATCGGAAGTAGAAGAAAGAGTTAACGTTACCAATCTACATATCCAATTATGCAAAAACACATATTTAATTAAAAACAAGTATTATATATATATATATATATATATATTACTTGTTTTATATATATATATATATTACTTGTTTTGTTTTATACCGCATAATAAAAATTAATTAACACAGGATCTTTGGGGAGGCAAAGTCTGGGGAAGCGCCTGTTATTTTTAGGGTTTCTATGGATTGAAAAATCTTTAAAATCTGCTTTAAGAAAATATATCTGTTCGACTTGATGTGAAGAGCTTTCCAGCTATGAAGAATTGGATCGATATTTAACATTATAATTGTTTGTTAGGGTATCAACTTATGTTTATGGAAAATTGCAAGATTATAGAAGTGCATGTTATTTAGCAAGATTATAGAAGTACATGCTATTTATAATCTTTAAAATCTGCTTTAAGAAAATATATCTGTTCGACTTGATGTGAAGAGCTTTCCAGCTATGAAGAATTGGATCGATATTTAACATTATAATTGTTTGTTAGGGTATCAACTTATGTTTATGGAAAATTGCAAGATTATAGAAGTGCATGTTATTTAGCAAGATTATAGAAGTACATGCTATTTATAGGGTTTCTATGTGGTTGAAAAATTGTAAAAGTCAGCTGGAAGAAAATATATCTGTTCAATTTGCTTAAAAGCTATGAAAGAGCTGTGAAGAATTAGATCCATAGTTAACATTCTAATTGTTTGTTAGGGTATTAATTTATGTTTATGGAAAGTAGATAGTAACATATTTTTTTTTATAGAAGTCTTTTATTAAGTTTGTTGTCATGATCATTATATGTGAACTAAAGTTGTAAGAAATAAAAGAAATTTAAGGATTATATCATTTGGCATCATATATTGTATATCTAAAAATTACATGTCTTGGTAATGTATTTTTTTTAAATCACATAATAAAAAAATAATTTAGTAAATGTTTTTCTCCAATAAAATCATCACATTTTCATTAAAATTACTACACTTTCATTACACTAGTAGAGAATGTGCTAAACACAAAATCCTAAATGTGTATTTTGTTTGGTTTGCTCACAATGTGTCAAGATCAGAATCAAGGTTCACACTTGAACATTATACTACTAGAGAATGTGCTAAACGCAAAACCAACATAATTTAAATTGTTTCCCCACAAAGTGTCCCAATTAGGGTTCACACTTTCATTAACCTGCTAGAGAATGTGCTAAACACAAAACCAACATAATATGAATGTGTCCTTTGCTTGGTTTCCCCACAAAGTGTGAAGATCATGATCAAGGTTCCCCATCTTTGATTTAAAGAAATACATAAATCCCCTCTTGACATGTGTTATAAAGAAAATGCTAACTTGGGCCTCTATAAAAAAAAAACCTATTTCAAGTGGCCAAGTAAGGATATGCATCACTATCA
>ML782854.1:261588-280202 GCA_009831015.1 Picea engelmannii | reverse complement strand
ATAGTTTTGGATTGGCATGAACTCTAATATTCTATATTGGTAGATTATGACAACTAGAAGGAAGTTTTCTAAAAGATTACACATCTCTAAAATGTAAGAGGAATGTAGCATATAAATATTGCTTGATGGATCAAAGGTTGCACAGGAATTTAGAATGAGAGAAGTGAATGATATTGATGATGATTCTTCTCACATCGAATTTCATATGAAAGAAATGGAGATGAATTGGTGGATTCTAAGTAGACTTATTATACATGGAGCGAGGATTAAAACCAAGACCATTTAATGACATTTATTTTGTATCTTGTGGTGACGGTGTTTTCTGGATGATGTTAGTTTTGATGCCCTATCTCTCTCATTGGTTTTTTTTATTTATTTTTCGAAGGTGTAGTGGGGATATCTATGTTTTGTTTCCCTTGCTTGTTTTGTTGGTTGAGGTTTTGACCATAAAATAAACATTTGTTGGTCTGGACATTCTCTTCCAAAAAAATCATTATGATTTATTTTAATGATGGATAAAATTCCTCTTGTGCAAGAGGTAAAAATACAATCAAGGTGAGTATCCTAGGAGTTATGTATGGGTTTGATGGCTTGGTGTTATGGATACCACATGAAATTTCCTCTGGTAGACTCAGTGATGACTAAAAATGGATGTGGATTTTATGGTGGATATCACTCATACATTGAAATTGAAATTGGCCTTTAGGTCCTAGAGTAAGACATTAAACTATTTTTTCTTGTCTAGGAGGTCATATTCCTTGGACATGAGGAAATAGGTTAATAACCTGTTGTGTCAGGCACTACAACCCTCCATTTTCCATAATTCAATCACAATTTTCCTTCGAGGAAATGGATCCCCCTTATTTTATAATGTTTTTGAAAGAGTCTCTCATTAGCATCTCTCTTCACCTCCATAATTTTTGGGAAATATTACTTACTTTAAGAAAACACTGGAAAAAAGGATGTACTTGAAAAAATCATTTTTTAAACAAGTTTAGAGAAATTGACAAACTTCACTATAACTCCTTCGATGTATATCATAGGAGTTCTCCTCACTTTCTTCGATAAACCTCACTATCGTGTAAGTTTCCCTCAACTTCTCCGATGGAATCAGAGGAGTTGACTCCAACTCCTTTGATGGCCATAGGAGGAATTTCCTCCATGTTTTCCAATGAGATCAGAGGGCTTGGGGTTAAGTCCTCCGATGAATATCGGAGGACTAGATCTCAATAACTTCGACCTTAAATAAAAATACAATAACCACATTTAATGCCATTTTCTCTCGACTCCTATAAATTCTCTCAACCCGTATTTCACACCATTCCACCAAGCGTTATAGGATTTCTCACTCGAGACAAAAAACATCTTGAGCCCTCTCTTTCAATCCCTCAACCTCTTGTGGTCCACCACGTGGTAGTGTATTTCCAGGTAATCCCTAATGCACTACTCATTTCTAGGGTTAGGTTTCCTCTTATATTCGTGTTGTGTTGTTTCCTTGCGATCCTACCCTATATTGTTGTTCTACCCTCTCGCTTTAATCCCTAATCCCAAAATTTCTTTGCAAATAGTGCTACCCAACCATTGTTATGCCCCTTTGTGCCTCCACCTTGACAGGATTTTTGTTGCCCTTTCTAACCTAGCTAGCATCGAGATTGCTCAATAAACATCAAGGGTCAACGATAAAACATTTTATTTTCCAAGAAGAATATTGATGACACTTGTAAAAGTTGACTAGACCCTGATCTGAACTTCCATCCAAATAAAGGGACTTGTGACAAGATTTTTTCTTTGTTTAACTTGCAGAAACCAAAGCCACGACCCTCATTTTCGGGTCACTTCGCAATAACTCCTCTGATCATAATAGAGGATATCTTGTTAACTCCTTTGATATGATCGGAGGATTCATAAACAACTTTTCCAATTAATTTCTCCACAATCTACAATTAGGAAGATCTGGCCTCAACTCCATCGACGTGCTATCAGAACACTTAGAGTTAAATCAACTATGTTGATCAGAGCTATTTCAATTAACCCTCCTTAAATTTTTATTGAAATATTTGACACTAACTTTTCCAATACCCATGAGGCATATTTTTATCAACTCCTTTGATTTGCATCAGAGTAGTTAACTTCCAAACCTCTGATTTTTCTTTAAGAGCACATGTTTCACCCATTCTTCCTAAAATTTTCACCAAGATGCTCAAAGATGTCTACCATCATTTTATCATCCTCAGATGATGACTCCCTACTTAGTGACGGCCCGAATGAGTCATTTTGTAGTTCAAATTCTTAAGTTGCATTCAATTTCATATTATATGTGATTTTAATCTCCACGCTAAGCTCAACTTTTGTTGCTAGTCCAAACATGTCCTCATGAAAGAAGACAACAAGTATAACACTTGGGATCGAGGCCTTTGGTATTGGTCAGTAAACCGAAGGTGAGCCAGAAGTAATTGGAGCCATGTACAATGACACATCGAGACTCCTGGAAAAGGATAGAGAGACACTAAAATAGGGAGAAATATACCACATGTTCAAGAATTCTAATTTCTCCGTTTAAGATGAAGAAACGGATGAACTCAAAGTGTTCAAAAAAATTAGGAAGTCAGGCATTTTAAGAGTAGCATCTCACCTAACTTTGTTACCATGTGCATATTCCATCACATGAATCCTAAAGAATATAGATGTGAAGGATAGATATGCCTACAATGCCAGAAAGTATCCCATAGCCTCTTTCGGGCATGAATATTTGGCAAAGTGATACCACCTAGAAAAGGGAAGTAAGAAGTTTGATATCAAGATCCTTAATGAGTTTGAATATACTCCCAAGAATATGTTTCCCAAACAGTATAGGGCCAACAGAAAATTCAAGTACAGACCCAAAGGAGGGTACCCCACAAGTTCCCTAAGAAATCCTTATCAATATCTCATAGCCATGTTGTTTCAACTATATGGGGATCCAAATACATCCAATTTATCTCTATCATATATTCCCCTGATATACTATTGCACAAATGAAGAGATTTCATTCAATCGAGATGATATCCTATCTGAAAATCTAATGGTGGGTATCTTTACGGTAAAAGGAGCCCAGCCAGGAACATTTCCAATATTTCACATGTCCTCATACCTCTTGGACATTATGTGTATAACTCATCAATACCCTAGGATGGGGTGGAAATGCAAACCATAGGAACCGACCATCCATGTGTATTGTAACATGGTCTCGAAGCACAAGTACTGCATAGAATACTTGTAGTATACCTAGGGAGGTAATATGGGGTACCTAAGGAAGTACCCAATAGGAATGTATTTATGTTTTATTAGTGGAAGTCATTTAATATATGAGAATGTGGTAATTCAATGTAAGGTGGACTAGTTCCACTATATTAATAAAGGCCTACTATGGTAGTTAGATGTAATTAATGTGAGAAATATCTCTAGAAGGTTCCTAGGAGATAGAGAGAGAGATATAAATAAGTGTAAGAAATGGAATGAAATATAGTGAAGAATATTGTGATTGTACAAGCAAGAATTGCTTGAGGAGTTTTATCCTTCCATAAGGATTAATATACAGTGTTACCCTACCTCAAGGATTTTGTTTACATATTGTGTTCATGTTATGGTGAATGTTTTTTATCATTCTTGTTGATATTGTGGGTTTATTTTGAGATTTATCTCTAGATCTATTCGGGTACTTAACAATTGGTATCAAATCACTTTCCTTGGCCAAAGAAGGGAAGATTTTTTGGCTTTTTTGTTTTCAGATGTTTTCTAGAAAACAAAAGGGTGGCACACTGAAGGTTCATATATGAATATTTCTGAGCTGAATTTGGAAAAAACAATTGGATATTTGCATTCCTCTCGGAAAATACCCAGCTTCGAAAAAAAAATATCAGCCGAAACAAAGTCCGGGAAGTAAATTTATGAGCATTTTAAATTCAACAGTTTTGCAAGGTTTTTCCAAAAAAAGCCGTGATTTACTGCAGTAAGTTCTTTCTACACCCTAATTTTTGTTGAATATTTATTCCAAACATGATATCTTTTACTAGAAGTTATGATGGCCCTATTATTGAATAATGTATACAATCTCACAAGTCATTATGGAAAGGGAAGTGGAAATATTTTGTAGACTGGGGTTTCAAAGGTGATGCTCTCATATGGTGGAAATCATTTCACCATTCTGAGTGGATGTCACTTTATGAGGAAGAACTTGAAAAATTACTTTTAGACAAGTGGTCTCATACAAAGAGTAAGGATAAATACATCACCAAGAGTTTATTTTCATGTGGAAAATCTATATTACAATTTCATGGTTGTATTCATAAAGAAAATGTCATTGTTTCTATTAACCCTAGTTGCAAACAAAATTTTATCAATATTTAGTTGGTTAATGGATTGAAAGTTCTAGCAAAGAATATTCAAAGAACATAGGTTGCAAGTGAAAATGTTAAACTTTTTATCATATGCATATCCCGATGCATATCTTTCTTCTGAAGATATTTTCTCAGAGTGACTATTTCTTCTTCCATATTTCAATTATCTTCTCTTTTTATTTTAACTGACTTCTGAGTGTTTCTTTAATCCTTATGTTTTCTTCTACTTGGATTTTTAACTTTGTGATTATCTTCTCAATTTCCCAAGAGTTGGAATTGTGAGCTTTGTTCTTTTTTTTTAACTATGACTTATGTGACTTTCTTTCCTTTCTTTCTTTTCTCAGTTCTTCTAAGGCACTTATTAGTTATGCTATGAGATCAACTTCTCCTTCTTATTGAGAATATTATTCGTCATCATCTACTGCCATGAACATTACTCTTTATGAATCGTTGTCACTATCATCATCCTCGTCTGATGAGGAGTTGTCTTCCTTTGAGTAGAAAATTTTCTTGAATAATTTATTTTTGTTCCCTCTCTTGTCTCCTTTTTTATTTTTCTTTTTCTTTTTAGGATCTTCTTCATCATATTCCTATGAATCATCACTGCAGCTACAATCTTGTTTTGAATTTTATTTTTTTTGCTTCTTTGTCTTATTGTATTCTTTGAACACTTTTTCCTTCATGACCAGGTTCACTTGTTCTATCCTCATTTCATAAGTTTTTTATAGAAATATTTTCCTCACCCTATGCAATCTTACACAGAGGGCTTTTTTTCATTTCCATGTGCATAATTTTCATCCCTTTTCGCAAATCTGAGAGCTAAAAATACATTTTTTCCACATATACTCACCTTGCCTACTATACAACATGCATATACAGGTTGCACCACTACAACCCGTGTACATTGGGAAGCGTGCCCAAAAATGAAAAATGGTGTCAGGTTTCCATGTCACGATAGGAGATCAATGATCCTTGGCCTTCCATATACTAGAAACTTTTCAACTCGACCCTTCATTTCCATTTGAAGGATATAAATGGGCCAATTCCGAGCTATGGAAAAGGGGATAAAGAATTAAACTTTGAGAGAAAAGTTACTCTGGAGGAATTATTCACTTCATATGGAGTCTACATCCCTTTATCCTTTAAGTCTTAACACAATGTTCAACCCCCAAGATCTTCCCTTATTGAGTGAGAAATCCATTGTCTCTCTTACACGAGCTTGCCTTTGGTGGAGGATTGAAGTGGTGGAGTCTCAGCTGGAAGGAACTTAGTTTCTCGGTTTTGAACCGTGCTAACACGGAAGTCTATAACTTATTCACTTTTGTTGATTCTATATTAATAGAAATACTCTTTTCTCATCCAATTGATATCTTGAAAATATTTTAACTATTATTCCATGGGCATATTTGTTATGTATGTTAATGGATTATGATATTAAATGTGCTAACATCGTATATTATCATCATATGATTGTTTTGCTTGGTTGTTGAAGACTAGTTGTAGGTATATTGCTTTGGTTCAAGTGCTCAACAGTGGAATTCATCGAACGTCTGGACAAGGTAGGCCTTTTATATTTTCTTGCTAACATATTTTTTTATATAGCATACTTGAGAATAGAGTTGATTTCTACAGTCATTTCCATCTTTTGTGGTTTTCCCCTAGCCATAGAGAGATTTTCCTCGTAACAGAATTGGCGACCATACTGGGGATTGAATCTCCTTTCTTGGGGTTTGGAGTGTTTTTCTCCTTAGATTGTTCTCGTTTATAATTTGTTTCTTGTTGTATGATTTCTTGACAGCCTCTATTCACAATGTCTCTAAGTCTTTCATTCTTCTCCTTTGCCTAGTTGTGTCTATGACACATATACACAGGTCTTTGCTTGACAGTCGTGTATATACGTGTGTTGTCCTTCTGCAAGTTGCATACATATGCACATTTCTCTTGAACAGTCGCGTACATCAACCTCTTTTGTTTTTTTGTTGGGTTTGGTGGTTGCTGGGCAAGTTTTTATGATTGTTGAGTCTTCTTGGGTCTTTGTAGTGACTATTAAGTGTTTGTAGGGTGAGAGGAAACCTGTCTTCGGTTGAATTTTTTGGCAGAGACTTTCTCATCATCTTTTCATTTTGATTGTCCTTGTACATTGGGTTGGTTGTTTTGCTCCTTAGTATCCTACTTGAGTTGTATCTTTCTATACACAGTAGAGTATTTATATATCAAGTTGTTGTTCAGTCCATGCATTTTCATTTTTCTTATATTGAAAATACAAAAATATTAGGCATTTTACATTGATTGAAATTTTGATTTTTTGAGTCTTTGTCATTTATCTTAGTGCATGTAAAGAAAGATTGCATTTTTATTCAGAATTGCAGGAGTTGAAATTGAAAATTGCATTGTTTTAAGAAGCATACCATTCATTGAAAATTGAAGTTAGCACTTTGCATTGTATTCATATTTACTTTACTTGCTGATTAATAACATCACTAGATTCACCACCATACCTTTTGAGTAAGCACGGACATTAAAATTAACGCTATAATTTAAAATTGATTAGTAACAATTTTGTTTTCTAGGGTGCACAAACTAGCTTAGGATTTAGCGCCTTGGAATAGGATTTTGTGAGTAAACTTCTCCATTTCTATTAAATCAACGTATGTGTATGATTAAAGGATGGATAAATCCATTGTATAATCGGTAATATTAGGAGGCTCTACTCACACCAGAGTTAATCACGAGGTCACGTGAAGTTGGTTGAAGAGATATCCCCCTAACACCTTCTTAGCATCAGAGATATTTCTGGGGATCTATTCATATCTGGTGATCTTGTTAGTCCCTTACCGACGTGAGAGGTGGTGCTTTCAAGGTTTTTATCTTTTCTACCCTTCCCATACGGTGGACCTGACTTACGAATGCTCTCCTGTGCATTAGTTATATAGTGGTTGATTAGTTTCTTGACTTAGGTGCCACATAGGTTACTTGCAGGGGTTATTCTGCAGGTACCCTGGGTCAGATAAGGGTTGAACAACACACAACATTTATGGAGGATTACCTCTCCAGGGGGATATGACCAAATGGTTTTTAAGCCCACGAGGGCCCTTATAACAGATTATTTTACATTTTGTATTTAGCAAGGAGTGTCAGGCCCCTCTTGGGCGAGGCATACCTACTTTAGGGAGGGAGGTCCCTTTCAGCCACTTTACCCCATTTGTATGCATATTGGCCATTTGATTATTTTTGGTGTGCTCTTTGATTACCATTTGTCCTTAGGATTTATTTTTATATCTTGATTCTTAATTTATCATGGAGTCAGACCAGCCTCCCCACTGGTCTCACTGCTTGTTACAGTTACCACCAGATTTTGAGTCTTTTCCTTCTAAAAGGCGTAGATTTATTAGAAGTGGTACACACACCTCCACTTTTCAGACTTGTGATTCTACAAGGATGAGTATTGAACTGAGTCATCAGAATATTGGGATCCCTTCGACTCCCACACCTACTATAGTTAATGGCACCCCTTCAACTCATGCAACCAGAATGGTTGTAGTGTTGGAGGCACCTATCATAACTGTTTCTCGTCCTATAGTGAATAATCAACCTATTTCCATGAACCCATTTAGGTATCTTGGTCACTCACCAGGATATAATGTTCATTCCATTCAAACTCCATCCCAACTACTAGCCCTAATGCTAGAATTAGACTTGGTGGCACATCCCCTCCTTATACTCCATTTTCATTTGGTGGTTCTCAAATCCCTCAAATGACTCCTAGTATGGGAGACATTCCTTATTTTAAACTTGGGTCTAATCCTCTTGCTTTTGGGTGGAGAAACCAACCTGGCAGACAAGATTCTACTCAAATTTTTTCCTATACCCTCACCTACTCAGTGTCGATCCCGACCAACACATTTGGCATGATGAATCCACCTCTATCCTCTGGATTCACACCTAGAGGGGGTCAGTTTCACACCTTGGGAAACCCCCAACCCGGAGCCACTCCGACTGGGGGCAATTTTTATAACCCCCATTAGAAAATTCCTACTAGAATGATTCCCAACCAACCTCTTATGAATCATCCTAGAGGAGGGTCTTATAATCTCGGACAGGTCCATGGTTCTTACCAAAACTCTAGATGGATTGAAGTTCCCCAAACACAATATTTCTAGGGATCTTGGGGCCAAATTCCGCAACCCCGTCTCCCTTTTTTGGCCACACTTAATATGTGAGACTTGTCTAATTTGATGAATGACCCTATGTGTGATGATCCTACATGGCCCTCCTTCCCCACCAATATTCCTTTAGATATTCCACAATTATAAGGTAAGAATGGTGAGGATCCTGGTGATCAGGTTACCACCTTTCACCTATGGTTCTCTTCGAATTCCCTTAATGATGATTTCATTCAGTTAAGATTATATAAACGCACCCTCATTGAGGTTGCAACAAAATGGTATATTGAGGGGGGCATATGGGACCTTTAGTCAGATGGTGCTAGTCTTCCTTAACCACTTCCAATTGTCGTTTTGTTATGATGTTGGCCTTCAACTTCTATCAACTTTATACCAGGACCCAATCAGTCATATCTCGGATCACATCCAGGAGTGGTGTAGATAGAAGAGGTTGATTAACACCTGCATACCCTGAAACTTTCTTTTAGAGTGGTTCGTTAAGTCCTTGCAGCCTCCTATCTCAAAGGATGTTTCTACATCCAGGGTCACATCTGAGGAAGAAGCGATCATCAAAGACCAACAGTTAGATATTATATACGCTCAGTCTGGGATGTTATACCACATTCTTTCAAATGCACCGAGGTCAACCTATGAACCTAGTAAAAATTTTGGACTTCATGCCGATGACATTTTAGGCTCCACCAATGTGAAATCCACAGACTCGGTGACAAGCCATTTGAAAGAGTTGTCTCTAAACCAGTCTCCATGTGGGACAAATTTTGTTGTGTCTTCCAATCCCACTCATTCGATGGATGTAAGTTATGTGCAATCGCCGACAGACCCAAATGGTAACCAACAACCTAGTCTCATGATTGTAGTTCCTCATAGATTGTTCTTGGTCTAGAATATATTCCTACTCCTCCGGAGATGCACTTGTAGATCATAAAGCTAGATCCATCACCTCGTATTCTGAAAGGAGTACTCAAGTGCTCTACCCACAATCCAAATGATAGTGCCACCCATAATTACTCTATTATTGAGGATGTAGGTCAAGCCCCTTCTGTGATGTTGGCTCTGGAGGTACTCCAGGCATGTCCTTCATATAGGAATGCCTTGATATTTGCGTTAGGATATCTAGACCCCAGTGGCTTGAAAGTTATTAAGTTTTACGTCACATATGTGAAGCCTTTATTGCCTTACCATGTGGCATTCCAAATCCATGTGGGATACTCAAAGTATACCACCAAACGTATGGTTGTTGATGAAGGCGTTGCTATGTGTGTGATGTCCCTGATCTGTTGGAAAGCTCTCAGCTCTCCGACACTCTCTCAATTTCCGACCATGTTGACTTCTTTTGACGGTCATTCCTTCCACCCTCACAGTATTCTTCCTGCCTTTTTGGTCCAGTTAGGTGGGAAGACAGTAGAGGTGGATGTCGAGGTGGTTGATGCGCCCCTATATTATAATTTGTTACTAGGATGCAATTAGACTTATCCTAAGACTGTTGTCGTATCGTCCGTCTTCCATGCTTTTTTTTTCCTCACGATGGGAAGATCGTGACGATCGACTAGTTATCCTTTGCATATTCTAGCCCCAATGCATCTATTGGACCGTTGATCCCTATGCTCGAAAATTCTCAGTCGACAACTGAGAATATCGGTGTCAGAATGTATTCATCCCTTTCTGGTACATTCAATTTCATGGTGTCAATTGACCACATTTACACCATGTCTAGTAGGCTCGTTTCATCAGAGAGGTCCCTTCCTTTCCACACTTCCTATTTTAACAATCCTTGGACCCTACCTTCCTCAACTTTGTCTTGTGAAGGTCAGTCGCATGATGGAATGGCCATGCCACTATCAGCAACAGAGATTGTGTATCAAGTTTTTCTTGACTCTTACGCCGATCCCGATCCTATTACCTCGTCGACAGACAAGGAGGATCATGTTATTAAGCTCGTGTAGTCCACTTCGGTGTCTTGTTCACATGACTACCTCAATGAGACTTTTCCCTTGGATAAAGCCATCATCGAAGCCATGAATGGTTCTAACAAACCTTGGGATGATATGCATCATTGCTCTTATTTTCTCCAGATCTTGCTAGAATCGAACAAGATGACTTTCGATCTACTTTGAGTGAGATAGTCGATCACGTCATAGTTCCACTTGATACGCATGACATTTATTCAAAAGGAAATATGGTGAGTATATCTCCTATGGTCACGATCGATATCTCTCATACCCATGGAAAGATCGAAAACGTACATATCGGTGCGAATTTTTTGCTAGAAGAAATCCTGATCTACATCGAACTCTTCAAGGAATTTTGAGATGTATTTGCATGGTCATATGAATATATTCTAGGAATCGACCCTCATATTTTCTAGCATGATATTAGAAATTACATGGATGCTAAGCCTATTCGATATCGTCTTAGAGTTTTTAATCCTCGGAAGGCCCCTGTTATTAAGGAAAAGGTAGAGAAACTACTTAATGTTGGCTTTATGTACCCGATTCCCTTGACTGAATGGGTATCAAACCACGTTCTTGTGAGTAATAAGAAAGGAACCATTCGTGTATGCATGGAATTTTGTGACCTGAACAAATCCTATCCTTAAGACAACTTATCGACACCTTTCATCGATCAGATTATCGACAAGTGTGCGGGAAGCAAAGTGTTTTCTTTCATGGACATATTTTTAGGGTATAACCAAATTCAAATTAAACCTGAGGATCAACAAAATATGGCATGTATTTGTCCTTAGCTTACTTTAGCATACCGGAAGATGCCTTTCGGCCTTAAAAGCACTGGAGCAACCTTCTAGCGTGTTATGACCTTCACATTCCATGATCTTAAGAATATAGTAGAAGCTTATCTTGATTATCTTGTTGCTTAGTCGCATAAGAGAGTGGATCACTCTAAGCACCTTTGGCTAGTTTTTGAAAGATGTCATCATTATACAATCCGATTAAACCCTCATAAGTGCATCTTTTGTGTTAGGTCTGGTCGTCTTTTGGGATTTCTAGTTTCTGAGACTGGGATCATGGTAGATCCATTAAAGGTTGAGGAAATACTTCGGTTGCCTCCCTCGCGCACTATTCGGAAAATTCAAGGTTTACATGGGAAAGGTAACTTTTTATGTTGGTTTATAGTAAACTATGCCAATATCACTAAGGGTTTCATGCATTTTTTGAATAAGGACACCCTTTTTATCTGGGATGAGTGAGCCCAGGAGTCCTTCGATTCTTTGAAGAAATCCTTGGTATCGACACCTCTCCTAAAGTTTCTTCACTATAGTAGAGATTACTTGATTTATGTTGTTTCTTCCAAAGAGATGATTGGTATGGATTTGGTTCAGGAGGATGATTAGCTCCATGAGAACATCATCTACTATCTTAGTCAAAACTTAGTCGCTCCTGAGCTCAATTATTCACATGTTGAAAAGATAACTTTAGCTGTCATTCACGCAGTCGAACATTTATGCCATTATATATTGATTTTCAAGACTACTGTGGTTTTCGATGTCAATCCATTTCAATATTTCCTTACCAGGAGTATCATAGGGGGGAATATAATAAATGTATTTTCATTTTACAATAATTTGATCTCGATTTCGCTTTTGTGAAATCCAAGAAATCACTAGCCTTTGCGGAGTTAACATCAGAATTTGAACCAATAATTTGTTTGCGGATGAACACATTTTCCTTGTCTCATCATCTAACCACTAGTATGGGGACATTGTTCTCCATCTTCAAACTTTGAAGTTCCCTCAGCATCTCTCACGAGATTACCTACGATGTGTACGATACCAAGCCAAGAATTATATTATCGTCAGCGAAACTTTGTATCACTGAGGAATAGACAATATACTGCGTCTTTTTTTAACTCATAAAGAATCTGAGTCAGTTATAAACTATTTCCATAGTGGGGCTTTTGGTGGTCATCTATTAGGGCTTGCGACAACCCAAAAAATTTTACAATCCAGTTATTTATGGCCTTCTATATTTAAAGATTGCATTGAAGAGGTTAAAAAGTGTCACCCCTACCAGGTTTTCACTCGTAAAATGCGCTCACATCCATCCCCTCTTCACCTAGTCATTATTGTCGGTCCCTTCACCAAAGGGGGGGTGGACTTCATGGATTGAAACCCAACTTCGGTTGGGGGGAACTGATACATTATCATGGTTTTCCACTACTTTACTAAGTGGGTCGAGGCCATGCCTACAGTTAAATAAGATGGGAAAACTTCTGCCTTCTTCACATTCAATCAAATTATCGCCAGGTTCAACATCCCGAGTGAGAGTTTCATTGATCATGGAAATCACTTTCACAACGAAATAATGGAAGAGCCAGCATCCAAGATGGCATTTAAGAATGGTCATTATTCCCCTTACTACCCCCAGGAAAATGGACAGGTAGAGGACTTCAATAAGTCTCTCAAGACCATTTTGCAAAAAACTGTCAGCTAGAGTAAATCTGACTCGTACATTATGCTATATCTCACACTCTGGGCATACTGAACCTTGGTTAAGACTCCCACCAGATTTTCTCCTTTCTAGTTAGTACATGGTGTGGAGTCAATATTACCTATTGAATGTGAAATCTATTCTCTTAAGTTGGCAGTTGTGCTCCTCCCTAACACTTCGATCTCGAGAGATGCCTTGTACACCTAGAGAGTCTCGATGAGCAGCGTCAAGATGCCTCTATGGATATCAACGTGAAAAAAAAACATGTCAAGGTCCTGTATGATAAGTCTATCTATCCTTGGTTGTATGTTGAGGGTGACTGCGTCATTTTATATGATCAAGCCAAAGAATCGATTGGGGCAGGAAAGTTCAAACCCATGTGGCACGGTCCTTATATTGTGTGATATGCCTTAGAAAAAGGAGCTTATGAGTTATAATATTATGAAAGGAATATATTGGCTGAGCCCATGAATGGGCTCTACTTGAAAATATATTATGCTTGAGCCCCAAACTTGGACATAAATCTTTGTATACTAATATAATTTAGTGTATATATCTTTTCCCTTTACTTTTTGTCTTCAACTTGCTTATCAAGTTTTCCCTTGGTTGGAATATATCAATAGAGTCTTTGGTCTACTTAGGATTCGCAAACAGAGCCAGTCATCATACATGGAACTTGGCTTCCGCCGCTTGGGTGTTTTACTCACCTGATGGTCTACTGGTGTCTTTAGGTGGTGTATGCCTAGGGCCATCCACGAATAATGTGGTCAAATTTAACATCATTGTAGAGCTTTTGTGCGATGCTATTTCACATGGTATTCACTCTTTAGAGGTTCACTGGATTCCCAGTTAGTAGTATGTCAATTGAATGAAAGTTATAGTGTGCATGGTCCTACTTTACTATGAGGATTCCTACAAGTACGACTTTCTGAGCGACAGTTTGATTTTATTAATTATCATCACATACCTAGGAGTTCTACTTATGTATCCAATGCTTATGCTAATTTCATTTTATATTTCCATTTGTCATATAACTAAAGAAAAGAAAACCATCTCATCAATGTACACATTATAATATAAGTAAATCCAAAGATCCCTGTTTTATATATATTTCAAAAAATATGGTGTTTATAGTACAAAATTGGGGCCAACTCCCTTAATACACATATACAACCGATAATACAAGATCCATGACATCTATGCCCATGGCACTAGATGTGTGTCATGAAAAAAAACTACGACATTTGCAAGACTCTGAAAGAGTCTTACCCAAGCTCCAGGCACACCAACTACTTACCATTGCATGCCCTCCGAAAAATCCTCTACCTGAACCATCAAAATCCTATGTGTCAAATGAGACAAGTTTCCCTGCACGTTTTGAAGGATTCTCTCTTCTTCTCCTCCCACCACCTCATCTCCCTGGTGCCTCCAACGATGTCATGGAATCTCATCTGGTTTTCGTAGACCTACGTCTGTGTCACAGAAATGTCTAGTTAGTACTTAAGCATCATCCAATTTTTTTTATGTTTTACTATACAAAAATACAAAAAAATGAAATATTTAAAAAAATTGACATACCTATGTCCCTGTAGGTGGTCCATGGTGGTAGTGGCATGTTAGGGTCCCCTCTAAAGTTGATCCCTACATAGATGTAGTCATCTAGAGAAATGAACTATTGCCTCCACCAGTAAAAGAAATCATCGTTGTAGGGTGTGGTCACCCTAACTCCCCCCTTCACCCTCATTACCTCAATCCACCATGTCATGGATCAATTTCAAGATCCTCTAGGAATGATCTTGACTCTAGGTCCCAAACCTAGAACCCATTCGAATAAAAATATACACAAGATAAAGGAAAACCTGAAGTTCCTCTTGTCACCCCGTTTGCATCCTATAAACTAGCTCTTCATGTTAGCCAGTAGTGAGGTGCACCATTCATACACCATGGGTCTCAAGCACTCTATAGAATAGAGCATGAGCGGCCTTGATGCTTGGTGCAATGAAGTCGACCCTATGATCCTGGTCAAAACAAGGACAACAATATTGAGGCTAAGATTGTTTATGGCTCAGATGGGGAGTTGACTCTTGACCTTCTTGGTCCTTGCTACACAGTGAGCATCTATGTAATCTGCTATCTTCATACCGCTTCCAGCTCCTCAGGCTTTGAGGTTCACTACCTCACCCCTATGCGATAACCCAGTCAAGAAATATATATCCTCGACTTCAACCCTCAATGGTTTCCCATCGAGGTTGAAGCTTTCACTGTCAGGATCCTAGTAATCCATCAGAAACTGTAGCAACCTCACCTGGGCCCTCATCCCTTTGAGTGCCCAAAATTTATACAACCTGCATCATTTCAAGGCCATTTGGACCCCCAGATCTCTTTCCACAGCAACATCTACCTCCTCGTGTTCCCTTTCCCTCCATTCTAGCACCATCCTTATAGAGAAACATCAATTTTTGAGTTAGCATCCATCAAAAACCTTTTTTACAAACTTGCACGTGGATTTCAACATTCACATTCATGTATAGGGATAAGTAGAAGTGATATTTATTTTACATAGTCGCATATAACCTCACGTATACGCGACCTGATGAGTGGTAGCCTGCGTACACCGAAATAACTAATTAACGCCTTAATTAACTCAAATTTTGAAACCTAAATTAAAAATGTAATCCACTAGAAAGGAACAAGAGGGGAAGAGGAATTACCTGGTCCAGATGGTCTCTAGTTTCATCACCTGACACTCCCACAATCACCAGTTGAACATCGGAGGTAATTTGGTCCAATTTTCACTATTTGGGTAAAAAGTCAAAATGACATAATAAATTTTGGTTTTGTTACTATTTATAGCAGTTTTTTACCCACATTCTATAGTTTCAAAACATTTTTTTGCCTAATTGACTAATACAGCAATGGATTGAGTTGGTTTTTGTAGTTTTCACCAGGGATTCTTGCGGATTTTAGCATTATGTTGACCATTCATAACTATAGGAAATTACTTTTTCTACCCAACATATAGGATAGGTAGCCATTCCATCATGCACATTTGCATTGTCCTATAACTGCCACTTATATGCCTTAGGTCCGAACCCATTTGTTGCGACACAGAACCTTCTATCTACTATAAGATGTGTTGTTATCAAGTGGTAGAGACGTACCAAACATGGGTACCCTAGTTAGATCATCTACTCCATTTGGGGCCCATGTCGAAATTTTTTCCGTAGGACCAGGAGTCCCTTATAGCTAATACATGAATTTATGCTGAGCCTCATTTCTCATTCATAAACATGCTTCCCTATACCTAGAGGACTCCCAACCGAGTTTAATTTAATCTCTTTACCACTCATTTTCAAAAAGAGAAAATATTGATGAATGAACTTGTCTTTTTCACACTAGTAAATTGGATTTGAAAGGGCGTCTATTTGGTACAATTTTATCCCATTTTCAAACCAGGTAGACTACGATTATGAAAAAGGACATTTTTTGGCCTTGCATTGTGATTTCATTTCTTGCCCTCGCTTGCAGTAATGAGCCTATAGTCGGTTCTTGCTTTATGTTATAAATTGTTTTCCTCATAAATTTTTCATCCTCAACCAAGAAGATCCTCGTTTATATCCTTCACAATTTGACACCCTATACCCATGAGGGAAAATTCCTCCAAGTGTCCATCTTCCGCATGCATCTCCTTGCATTGAGCATAGGTATGTTCCACAGCTGGAACTAGTTTTTCTTACTTACGACACTCACTTCCTCATATGTATCATAGCATTCATTTGAATATGAAAAAACAAAAAACAGCCGGCGAGAAGGGAGTATTATATTATATTGGTAGTAGTCGTGTCTCCTTTGAACAAAGCACAAAGTTATTGACTCCACTTGTCATCATAATTTTGGGTTTATCATGGCCTTAGGAAGCTGAGCTCATTACAAAGAGTCTTCTCCCCCAACTAGTTACTCTGCCAGTCCATATGCAGAACTTGATTGATTCCTCTTGCATATCATGGTTTCATCATTAATTCTATGTTGTCAGAGTCTTCCATATGCCTCATGCTCTTGTTCAAAGGAATTCTATCAACCTGTGTCGGCCATTCCTCAGAACTCTTGACTTTTCATGTCGGCCATTCCCTCAGTTTGTCTCAAAATCACATGATGATGTAGTCCTATCATGCACCCTAGTCCTACTTTCCTCGTTGGTAGGTAACCTTGAACCTAGCAGTCAACATTTTGTCATTGGTCGTTGGCTAGGTGGTTTCCCTTATGTTCGATGGCAAGACATATATTGACATGTTGGGATTTGTGCAATGTCTTGGATTACATTATCCTCACCTTTGTCAATAGTTTTCCTCATTGGCTTCTATTCAGAGGGTTTTTTTTCATGTACTGCTTGCACTTGGCACACACAAAAGAAGCCTAGGGTCTTTGGCTCATGAACATGTTCTTCATCTGATTTCCTCCAAATCATGAATCTCCTGCTTTGTGCCTCATGTCGAATGATGAGATATGCCTTAATTATCTCCCTTCAATGGGTCTCCTTCCATCGAATTCAACTCATCTATTCTTGAAACGAGATCTAGAGTCCTATGGGTACCTTGAGGATTGCAGTCATTAGTGGAAATTTCTCTCGCCATCGACAGTTGGGAATACATCAATGTATCCTTATCGATGTATTATTCAAGTACCCGACCCCAACTCCTTTATTCACACTTGTAAGAATGTAACACATATTTTGTTAAATTTGGAAATATTATATTACACGGACTTCATCAACATTGATTTTTTTGTAAATCACCATATTAAATTAAGATGAGATAAACCAATTAGTGACCATGAATAGGTCAAACATGGGACTTCTAGGTACAATAGTATAAATGGATGATAGGAGTGTGAAATAAACTCTTATAAGAAATCAATTTGAGCTAAATCATCTTAGTATGTTTAGCATCCAAGTGAGAAATTACTGTTATGGACAACAAACCCAACTCAATGTTTGAATTTGGTGCCTAATGACTCCATCCCCTTTGCCACAACTGAGGGGGTTGTGGGTGGGAGTTATTGATCAAATGACGATGTTGTGAGGATTTCCTAAGTGGAGGGAGGGTGCATCCCTTTCATTGGCTTGGTACAAGTCTAAATAGAAGTTGAATTTTCCTGCTTCGTATTTCCTTTAAGAAGCATCAGGGAGGAGGTGATCATTCTAGTAGTGTTCAGTGGGGGAGGCAGTCTCAGAAAAAAGCATCTAAGCCTAAAGTATTATCTCATGTATATTAAGGTTGATCTAGGTATTTGAAGAAGTTTGTAACTAGCACTATTGATCTATCTCCACTCAAAGTTAAATTTGGAAAAAATTTATTACACAGACTTCATCAACATTGAGTTTTTTGTAAATCTCCATATTAAATTAAGATGAGATAAACTAGCTAGTGACCATGAATAGGTCAAACATGGGACTGCTAGGTACAATACTATAAATGCATGATAGGAATGTGAAATAAACTCTTATAAGAGATCTATTTGAGCTAAACCATATTAGTATGTTTAACATCCAAGTGAGATATTATTGTTATGGACATCAAACCCAACTCAATGTTTTAATTTGGTGCCTAATG
>ML782854.1:239394-251157 GCA_009831015.1 Picea engelmannii | reverse complement strand
TGCTTTCCTTTTTTTCTTCAATGCTTTACATGGAATTTCAGATGCGCTACATTCCATAGTTTCTGAAAACAATAGTTAAAAAATTGTCTATAATTTCAAATGGATGGAAAAAAACATGCAATATCAAACATTACTAAAGAGCCGTATAATATATCATTTTTTCATTTACATGCACAAGAACAAATACATTTATGTCCTATGTAAGCTACCCACATAATGATATAACAAAATTCATCTAGTGTCAAATTACATACGAATATTATCTAACTATTTGTAAATGAGTATAAGTTAGAATTTAAAATGTCATACGAACATAATACTTGTGATGTGTCATATTTGCATTCACTTTTTTCCTCGATGTTTTCATTTGAATTTCAATTCCACCGTAGTTCTTATCAGATGAAAATATTGTAAAATATAATAATACAATAATTTCAAAAGAATTAAAAGAACAAGAATTAAAAAATACAATTGTTTTCTATAATATCCCATTTCATACATATGCACAACAACATGGAAGTCCATATCATACACAACCTTACTACAAGATAAACAATAGCTCAAAATTCTTCAATCAACATTAATATACTAGAATATTCTCTAACCATTTGTAACGATGTTTAAACCTATTTTGAAACTGCCATACCATTTAAAGAATATTGTGTTGGCGTATTCCGTGATTTTTCTTTTTTCTTCCGTGATTTTTATTTTTTCTTGGATAATTCCTTTGAAATTTCACTCGCTTCATAGTCCATGATTTTTGAAAATAAAAATAAAAAACTATTACCACAACTTGAAATTATTGAAGAAAAAATAAATTTATAAATATTATCATTTCTTGCGACATTGTACTTGTAACAAAATGAAGAATCATGACAATCATTTGAACAAAGATATTGCTAGAACATAAATTGCATCATTTTGATTGTTCATTGAGGAAAATTAGCACCCACTAGCTTTCCTTCTAGCAGAAGTGCATTGCCAACAACAACATTATATAGTGAAAGAAAACTAACTACTGCTCAATTTCCATCTAAGAAAGGAACAAGTGTAAATCTTATGACAATGTCATATTTAAATACAATTATTCTTTCATAGTCATAGATCTTCTTCGCTCTCTCTAGAGCTGATAAAAAGACATCTCAAACAACACCATTCCACGGTGGTGAAAAGGTAGCATGTGCTAACTTTTACTTTTGCACAAGCACAAGCACATTTCAAACAACATCATTCCATTGGTGGAAAGATAGTGCATACTAGCTTTCCCTTTTGCATAAGCACAAGTGCATATCAAAAAATATCATTCCATCGAGGTGGAAATATAGCGTGTGCTAGATTTACCTCTTGCACAAGCACAAGTGCATCTCAAACAACATCATTCCACCATGGGGGAAAGTGCACATGTAGGGGAAAGCTAGCACATGTTATATTTCCCTCTTGCACAAGCACAAACAGATCTCAAACATCATTCTAGCCTAGGGTAAATTTAACACGTGCTAACTTTCCCTCTCACACAATTACAAACACATCTCAAACAACATAATTCCATTGTAAGGAAAAGCTAGTGTCTGCTAACTTTCCCTCTTGGACAAGCATAGATGCATCTCGAACATCATTCCACCATGGGGTTTCGAAAGCTAGCATGTGCTAGTTTTCCCTTGTGCACAACCACAAGAGCATATAAAACAACATCATCCCACCATGGAATAACAAGAACAAGTGCTAGCTTTCCCTCTTGCACAAGAACAAGTGCATATTAAACAACATCATTCCACCTTGGAGTAAAGCTAGTGCATGCTAGTTTTCCCTCTAGCATAAGAACATTTCAAAGAACATCATTCCACCTTCGGGGAAAGCTAGTGTGTGCTAATTTCCCTATTACACGAGCACAAGTGCATCTCGAACAACATCATTCCGCCGTATATCAAAACTAGCATGTGTTAACTTCCCCTCATGGACAAGAACAAACACATCTTGAACATCTTTCCATCGGGGGGGAAAGCTAGCACATGCCAAATTTTTGTTTTTCACAACCACAAGCATATCTAAAACAACATTATTTCAGTGTGGGGGAAAGATAACGCATGCTAGCTTTTTCATCTTTCACAAGCACATCTCGGACAACATCATTCCATCGTGGGGGAAAAATACCACGTAATAGCTTTCCCTTTTGCACAAGCACAAGTGCATATCAAACAATATCATTCCACCAAGCTAGAAAGCTAGCACATGCTAGCTTTCCCTCTTGCACAAGCACAAGTGCATCTCAAACAACATCATTCCAGCATGGGGGAAAGCTAGCGTGTAGGGGAAATCTAGCACGTGCTATATTTCCCTCTTGCACAAGAACAATTTCATCTCAAACATCATTCTAGCATAGGGGAAAGTTAACGCATGCTAACTTTCACTCTCGCACAGGTACAAACACATCTCAAACAACATAATTCCACAGTAAAAAAAAGATAGTGTGTGCTAACTTTCCCTCTTGGACAAGTACAGATGCATTTCAAACATCATTTTACCATGGGGGAAAGCTAGCACATGCTAGTTTTCCCTTGTGCACAACCAGAAGAGCATCTAGAACAATATCATTCCACAATGGAAGAAAGCTAATGCATGCTAGCTTTCTATCTTGCACAAGCACATCTTGGACAACATCATTCTACCGTGGGGGAAATCTAGTGCATGCTAGCTTTCCCTCTTGCACAAGAACAAGTGTATATCAAACAACATCATTCCACCTTGGAGTAAATCTAGTGCATGCTAGTATTCCCTCTGGAACAAGTGCATATCAAAGAACATCATTCCACCTTCGAGGAAAGCTAGTGTTTGCTAGCTTCCCTATTACACAAATACAGGTACATCTCAAACAACATCATTCCATCGTAAGTAAAAAATAGCATGTGCTAAATTTTTCTCATGAACAAGACAAACACATCTTGAACATCATTCCATCATGGGGGAAAGCTAGCATGTGCTAACTTTATGTTTTTCACAACCACTAGCACATCTAAAACAACGTTATTTCAGAGTGGGGGAAAGTTAACACGTGCTAGCTTTCCATCTTGCACAAACACATCTTGGACAACATCATTCCACCATGGGGGAAAACTAACACATACTAGCTTTCCCTTTTGCACAAGCATGGGTGCATATCAAACAATATCATTCCACCATGGGGGAAAGCTATCACGTGGTAGCGTTCCCTCTTGCACAAGCACAAATGCATCTTAAACAACATCATTCCACCATGGGGGAAAGCTAGAACGTGCTATCTTTCCATATTGCACAAGCACAATTGCATCTCGAACATCATTCTAGCATAGGAAAACGTTAGTGTGTGCTAACTTTCCCTCTTTCACAAGCACAAATGCATTTCAAACAACATCATTCTATCATGGAGGAAAGTCCATTCATGTTAGCCTTCCCTCTTTCACAATCTTTCCCTCTCGCAGAAGTACAAGTGCATCTTGAACAAAATCATTCTACCCTAAAGAAAAGCTAGCGTGTGCTAACTTTTCATCTTGCACAGGCACAAAAGCACCTCGAACATCATTCCACCGTGGTAGATGTGCTAGCTTTCCCTCTTGCACAACCACAAGCACATCTAGAACAACCTCATTCCACTGAGGGGGAAAGCTAACACATGTTAACTTTTCGTCTTACACAAGTACAAAGACATATCAGATAACATCATTCAATTGTAGGGGAAATCTAGCTTTCCCTCTTGCACAAACAACTGTGCATATCAAACAACATTCCATTGTCGGGGAAAGGTAGTGCATGCTAGCTTTCCATCTTGCACAAGCACAAGTGCATATCAAACAACATTATTCCACCATGAGAGAAAGCTAGCATGTGTTAGCTTTCCCTCTTGCATAAAAACAAATGCATCTCCAACAACATCATTCCACAATAGAGTAAAGCTAGCATCATTCCACCATGGGGTGTAGCTATTGTTCGCTAGCTCTTCCTATTGCGCAATCACAAGTGCATCTCGAAAAACATCATTCCACCATGGGGGAAATCTAGCGCATCCTAGATTTCCCTCTTGCACAAGAACAAGCACATCTTGAAAAACATCATTTTAGCATGGAGAAAATCTTACACATGCTAGTCTTCCCTCTTGCACAAGCATAAGCTCATCTTGAACAACATCATTCCACCGTGAAGGAAATCTAGCATGTGGTATCTTTTCCTCTTTGAACAAGCACAACTGCATATTGAAACAACATCATTTCACTGTGGGGGAAAGCTAGATTATGTTGGATTTCCCTCTTGCTAAAGCACAAGCACATCTCGAACAACATCATTCCACCATGGGGGAAAGGCTCCCTCTTGCACAAGCACTAGCGCATCTTGAAAATCATACCACCATGGGGGTAAGCTAGCGCGTGCTAATTTTTCCTCTTGCACAAGCACAAGCTCATCTTAAACATCATTCAATGTGGGGGAAAGCTAGCATGTGCTAGCTTTCCCCCTAGCACAATCACATCTCGAATAACATCATTCCAACATGGGGGAAAGCTAGCGCGTGCTAGCTTTCCATTGTGTAGAAGCACAAGTGCATCTCGAATAACATCATTCCACCATGGAGGAAAGGTATCATGTGATAGATTTCCCTCTTGCACAAGCACAAGCGCATCTCAAACAACATCATTTTAGCATGGAGGAAATATTGCACATGCTAGTCTTCCCTCTTGCACAAGCATAAGCTCATCTTGAACAACATCATTCCACCGTCAAGGAAATCTAGTGTGTGCTAGCTTTCCCTCTTCAACAAGAACAAGTGCATCTTGAAACAACATCATTCAACCATGGGTGAAAGCTAGTTTATGTTGGATTTCCCTCTTGCAAAAGCACAAGCACATCTCGAACAACATCATTCCACCGTGGGGAAAATCTAGCGCATGCTAGCTTTCCCTCTTACAAAGGCAGTAGCGCATCTCGAAAATCATCCCACCATGGTGGTAAGCTAATGCATGCTAGTTTTCCATGTTGCACAAGAACAAGTTGTTCTCAAACAACATCATTCAATGTCGGGGAAATCTCGCATGTGCTAGCTTTCCCCCTAGTGCAATCACATCTCAAATAACATAATTCCACCATGGGGGAAAGCTAGCGGGTGCTAGTTTTCCATATTGCAGAAGCACAAGTGCATATCGAACAACATCATTCCACCATGGGGGATAGATAGTGTGTGCTATCTTTCCCTCTTGCACAAGCACAAGCACATCTCGAAAAACATCAATTTAGCATGAAGGAAAGCTTGCACATGCTAGACTTCCCTCTTCTACAAGCATAAGCTCATATTGAACAACATCATTCCACCATCAAGGAAATCTAGCGTGTGCTAACTTTCCCTCTTGAACAAGCACAAGTGCATCTTGACACAACATCATTCCATCATGGGGGAAAGCTAGTTTATGTTGGATTTCCCTCTTGCAAAAGCTCAAGCACATCTCAAACAACATCATTCCACCGTGGGGGAAAGCTAGCGCATGCTATCTTTTCCTCTTGCACAAGCACTAGCTCATCTCGAAAATCATCCCACCATGGGGGTAAGATATCGCGTGCTAGTTTTCCCTCTTGCACAAGCACCAACTCATCTCAAACAACAACATTGAATGTGGGGGAAAGCTAGCATGTGCTAGATTCCCCCCTAGAACAATCACATCTCGAATAACATCATTCCAACATGGGGGAAAGCTAGCGCATGCTAGCTTTCCCCCACATAGAATGATGTTCTTTGAGATGAGCTAGTGCTTGTGCAAGACAGAAAACTAGCATGCACAATCTTACCCCCATGGTGGGATGATTTTTGAGATGCACTAGTGCTTGTGCAAGAGGAAAATCTAGCATGCGCTGGCTTTCCCCCATGGTGGAATGATGTTGTTCGAGATGTGCTTGAGCTTTTGCAAGAGGGAAATCCAACATAAACTAGCTTTCCCCCATGGTGGAATGATGTTGTGTGAATATGCACTTGTGCTTGTTCGTGCTAGCTTTCCATCTTGCAGAAGCACAAGTGTGTCTTGAACAACATCATACCAACATGGGAGAAAGAAAGTGCATGCTAGCTTTTCCTCTTGCACAACCACAATTTCATCTCGAACAACATCATTTTACTATGGAGGAAAGCTTGCACATGCTAGAATTCCCTCTTGCACAAGAATAACCTCTTCTTGAACAACATCATGCCACCGTCAAGTAAATCTAATGTGTGCTACCTTTCCCTCTTGAACAAGCACAAGTGCATCTTGAAACAACATCATTCCACTGTGGGGGAAAGCTAGTTTATCTTGGATTTCCCTCTTGGAAAAGCACAAGCACATCTCGAATAACATCATTCCAACATGGGCGAAAGCTAGCATGTGCTAGCTTTCCATTTTGCAGAAGCACAAGTGCATCTCGAACAATATCATTCCACCATGGGGGAAAGCTAGTGCGTGCTAGCTTTCCCTCTTGCACAAGCACAAGCGCCTCTCGAAAAACATCATTTTAGTGTGGAGGAAATCTTGCACATGCTAGTCTTCCCTCTTGCACAAGAATAACCTCATCTTGAACAACATCATTCCACCCTCAAGTAAATCTAACGTGTGCTACCTTTCCTTCTTGAACAAGCACAAGTGCATCTTGAAACAACATCATTCCACTGTGGGGTAAAGCTATTTTATGTTGGTTTTCCCTCTTCGAAAAGCACAAGCACATCTCAAATAACATCATTCCAACATGGGGGAAAGCTAGCGCATGCTAGCTTTCCATTTTGCAGAAGCACACGTGCATCTCGAACAACATCATTCCACCATGGGGGAAAGATAGCGCGTGCTAGCTTTCCCTCTTGCACAAGCACAAGCACATGTCAAACAATTATTTTATCATGGAGGAAAGCTTCCACATGCTAATCTTCCCTCTTGCACAAGCATAACCTCATCTTGAACATTATCATACCACCGTCAAGGAAATCTAGTGTCTACTAACTTTCCCTCTTGAACAAGTACAAGTGCATCTTGAAACAACATCATTCCACCATAGGGGAAAGTTAGTTTATGTTGGATTTCCCTCTTGCAAAATCACAAGCACATCATGAACAACATCATTCTACCGTGGGGGAAAGCTAGTGCATCTCGAAAATGCTAGTTTTTCCTCTTGCACAAGCACTAGTGCATCTCGAAAATCATCCCACCCTGGGGTAAGCTAGCGTGTGCTAGTTTTCCCTTTTGCAGAAGCTCAAGATCATCACAAACAACATCATTCAATGTGGGGGAAAGCTAGCATGTGCTAGATTTCCCCCTAGCGCAATCACATCTCTAATAAAATCATTCCAACATGGGGAAAAGCTAGCATGTGCTAGCTTTCTATCTTGCAGAAGCACAAATGCATATTGAACAACATCATTCCACCATGGGGGAAAGCTAGCACATGCTAGCTTTCCCGCTTGCACAAGCATAAGCGCATCTCGAACAGAATCAATTTAGCATGGAGGAAAGCTTCCACATGCTAGTCTTTCTTCTTGCACAAGCATAAGCTCATCTTGAACAACATCATTCCACCGTCAAGGAAATCTAGCGTGTGCTAGCTTTCCCTCTACAACAAGCACAAGTGCATCTTGAAACAACATCATTACAACATGGGGGAAAGCTAGTTTATGTTGGATTTCCCTCTTGAAAAATCACAAGCACATCTCGAACAACATGATTCCACCATGGGAGAAAGACAGCATTTTCTATCTTTCCCTCTTGCACAAGCACTAGCGCATCTTGAAAATCATCCCACCATGGGGGTAAGCTTGCATCTGCTAGTTTTCCCTCTTCCACAAGAACAAGCTCATCTCAAACAACATCATTCAATCTGGGGGAAATCTAGCATGTGCTAGCTTTCCCCCTAGCGCAATCACATCTCGAATAACAACATTCCACCATGGGGGAAAGATAGTGCATGCTACCTTTCCCTTTTGCACAAGCAGAAGCGCTTCTCGAAAACCATCATTCCACCATGGGGAAAAGCTAGCACATGATATCTTTTCCCCTTGCATAAGCAAAAGTGCATCTCGAACAACATCATTTTAGCATGGAGGAAAGATTGCACATGTTAGTCTTCTGTATTGCACAAGCATAAGCTAATCTTGAACAACATCATTCCACCGTCAAGGAAATCTAGCGTGTGCTAGATTTCCATCTTGAACAAGCACAAGTGCATTTGGAAACATCATTCCACCATGGGGGAAAGCTAGTTTATGTTGGATTTCCCTCTTTCAAAATCACAAGCAAATCTCGAACAACATGATTCCACCATGGGGGAAAGCTAGCATGTGCTAGCTTTCCCTCTTGCACAAGCACTAGCACATCTCGAAAATCATCCCACCATGGGGGTAGGCTTTTCCATGCTAGTTTTCCCTCTTGCACAAGAACAAGCTCATCTCAAACAACATCATTCAATATGCTAGCTTTCCCCCTAGCACAATTACATCTCGAATAACATCATTCCAACATGGGGGAAAGCTAGTGCATGCTAGCTTTCCATCTTGCAAAAGCACAAGTGCATCTCGAACAACATCACTCCACCATCAGGGAATGCTAGCACGTGTTAGCTTTCCCTCTTACACAAGCACAAGCGCATGTTGAACAATTATTTTAGCATGGAGAAAATCTTCCACATGCTATTCTTCCCTCTTGCACAAGCATAAGCTCATATTGAACAACATCATTCCACCGTCAAGGAAATCTACCATGTGCTAGCTTTCCCTCTTGAACAAGCACAAGTGCATCTTGAAACAACATCATTCCACTGTAGGGGAAAGCTAGTTTAGCTTTGGATTTCCCTCTTGCAAAAGCACAAGCACATCTGAAACAACATCATTCGACCGTGGGGGAAAGCTAGCACATGCTAGCTTTCCCTCTTGCACAAGCACTAGCGTATCTTGAAAATCATTCGATCATGGGGGTAACCTAGCGCATGCTAGTATTCACTCTTGCACAAGCACAATCTCATCTCAAATAACATCATTCAATGTGGGGGAAATATAGCATCTACTAGCTTTCCCCCTAGCACAATCACATCTCGAATAACATCATTCCAACATGGGGGAAATCTATCGCATGCTAGCTTTCAATCTTATAGAAGCACAAGTGCATATCGAACAACATAATTCCACCATGGGGGGAAGCTAGTGCGTGATAGCTTTCCCTCTTGCACAAGAGCAAGCGAATCCTGAACAACATCATTTTATCATGGAGGAAATCTTGCACATGCTAGTCTTCCCTCTTGCACAAGCATAATCTCATCTTGAACAACATCATTCCACCATCAAGGAAATATAGTGTGTGCTAGCTTTCCCTCATGAACAAGCACAAGTGCATCTTGAAACAACATCATTCAACCGTGGGAGAAAGCTAGTTTATGTTGGATTTCCCTCTTGCAGAAGCACAAGCACATATCGAACAACATGATTCCACCATGGGGGAAAGCTAGTGCATGCTAGCTTTCCCTCTTGCACAAGCACTAGCGCATCTCAAAAATCATCCCACCATGGGGGTAAGCTAGCATGTGCTAGTTTTCCCTCTTCAACAAGAACAAGCTCATCTCAAACAACATCATTCAATGTGGGGGAAAGATAGCATGTGCTAGCTTTTCCCCAGCACAATCACATCTCGAATAACATCATTCCTACATGGGGAAATCTTGCGCGTGCTAACTTTCCATCTTGCATAAGCACAAGTGCATCTCGAACAACATCATTTCACCTTGGGGATAAGCTAGCGCATGCTATCTTTCCCTCTTACACAATCACAAGCGCATCTCAAACAACATCATTTTAGCATGGAGGAAAGCTTTCACATGCTAGTCTTGCCTCTTGCACAAGCATAAGCTCATCTTGAACAACATCATTCCACCATCAAAGAAATATAGTGTGTGTTAGCTTTCACTCTTCAATAAGCACAAGTGCATCTTGAAACAACATCATTCCACCATGGGGGAAAGCTAGTTTATGTTGGATTTTCCTCTTGCAAAATCACAAGCACATCTCGAACAACATGATTCCACCATGGGGGAAAGGTAGCCTGTGCTAGATTTCCCTCTTGCACAAGCGCTAGCACATCTCAAAAATAATCCCACCATGGGGGTAAGCTTGCACATGCTAGTTTTCCCTCTTGCATAAGAACAAGCTCATCTCAAACAACATCATTCAATGTGGGGGAAAGCTACCATGTGCTCGCTTCCCCCCTAGTGCAATCACATATCGAATAATAGGATACCACCATGGGAGAAAGCTAGCACGTGCTATCTTTCCCTCTTGCACAAGCAGAAGCGCATCTCGAACAACATCATTCCACCATCAAGGAAAGCTAGCGCATGCTAGATTTCCCTCTTGCACAAGTAGAAGCACATCTCAAGCAACATCATTTTAGCATGGAGGAAAGCTTGCACATGTTAGTCTTCCTTCTTGCACAAGCATAAGCTCATCTTGAACAAAATTATTCCATCGTCAAGGAAATCTAGCGTGTGCTAGCTTTCCCTCTTGAACAAGCACAAGTGCATCTTGAAACAACATCATTCCACCATGGGGGAAAGCTAGTTTATGTTGGATTTCTCTTTTGAAAAATCACAAGCACATCTCAAACAACATGATTCCACCGTGGGGGAAATCTAGCACGTGCTAGCTTTCCCTCTTGCACAAGCACTAGCGCATCTCGAAAATCATCCCACGATGGGGGTAAGCTTTCCCGTGCTAGTTTTCCCTCTTGCACAAGAACAAGCTCATCTCAAACAACATCATTCAATGTGCTATCTTTCCCCCTAGAACAATTACATCTCGAATAACATCATTCCAACATGGGGGACAACTAGTGCATGCTAGCTTTCCATCTTGCAGAAGCACAAGTGCATCTCGAACAACATCATTCCACCACGGGGGAAAGCTAGCATGTGCTAGTTTTCCTTCTTGCACAAGCACAAGCGCATGTCAAACAATTATTTTTGCATGGAGGAAAGCTTGCACATGCTAGTCTTCCATCTTGCACAAACATAAGCTCATCTTGAACAACATCATTCCATCGTCAAGGAAATCTAGCATGTGCTAGCTTTCCCTCTTGAACAAGTACAAGTGCATCTTGAAACAACATCATTCCACTGCGGGGGAAAGCTAGTTTAGCTTTGGATTTCCCTCTTGCAAAAGCACAAGCACATCTGGAACAACATCATTCCACCATGGGGGTAAGCTAGCGCATGCTAGCTTTCTCTCTTGCACAAGCACTAACATATCTCGAAAATCATCTGACCATGAGGGTAAGCTAGCGCATGCTAGTTTTCATTTTTGCACAAGCACAAGATCATCTCAAACAACATCATTCAATGTGGGCGAAATCTAGCATGTGCTAGGTTTCCTCCTAGCACAATCACATCTCGAATAACATCCTTCCAACATGGGGGAAAGCTAGTGAGTGCTATCTTTCAATCTTACAGAAGCACAAGTGCATCTTGAACAACATCATTCCACCATGGGGGAAGGCTATCGCATGATAGCTTTCCCTCTTGCACAAGCACAAGCGCATCTCGAACAACATCATTTTATCATGGAGGAAAGCTTGCACATGCTAGTCTTCCCTCTTTCACAAGCATAAGATCATCTTGAACAACATCATTCCACCATCAAGGAAATCTAGCGTGTGCTAGCTTTCCCTCTTGAACAAGCACAAGTGCATCTTGAAACAACATCATTCCACCGTGGGAGAAAGCTAGTTTATGTTGGATTTCCCTCTTGCAGAA
>ML782854.1:220874-231618 GCA_009831015.1 Picea engelmannii | reverse complement strand
ATATATATATATATATATATATTGGTTGTTATTCATGAAAACATGCTAACTAATAAATTGTTATTGTACATAAAGGTTTTTTGATGTGTAATTCCTTTGGTGCCCAACATAGAGTTGGTGTGTAATTCCTTCTATGCTCAACATGGAAATGTTTTCACTTCCAAGGATTGGATCCCTCTTGGCGGTGGCTTATAAATCCAAAGTTAAGATGAATCTTGGTTAAAATATTTTAACTATGTGGTGTTCATATGAAGGAGATGAGTAATTCCTTCGATGCTCAACATGAATTTGATATATATATATATATATATATGGTTGAAATATTTAAAGGTGTGTTGTTTAGTATGAGAGAGATGTATAATTCTTTCCATGCTAACATAGATTTAAGACACACACACATACACACATTGGTTTCAATAAAATCATATTACTTGAAATGATTTCCATTGGTGATCTTGAGCCATTAAATTATTTTCTTATATCCAAGGAAGATGAATTCTTAACTAATAAAAAACACTTGAATGTATTATTTCAAAACCAAAATATAATTCCAAACTAAATAATATTCCAAAAAAACAATATCGTTTTTTAAAAAAACAAAAAACTTGCCCCACAAAAATTTAAATTACATTGCTTGATTTTTTTAATACTGTTATGTTTGAATTGATTCCATTCACATTAAGTCTTCTACTTATTTGAAGATCAAAATTTCTAACTTCCATCTTCATTATTTAAATACAACTTCTTCTTTTTTTTCAAGTAAGAGCTATATATTACCTGTAATGAACTAAAATTACAGTGTTTTCCTGAGATCAAATTTCTGGACTGTTGAGTTGCCTCAAAGGGAAACCAACGCAGACTGACAAATAGACTAGAAAGATCAGTGAAAATTAGACATATTTTCCTGAATCTCCCTGTGGGGAAACTGATTCGGCCTATCCATGCATTCAAACTGTATATAAAAAAAAGTTGATACGATGACCCAGGAAATGCCTATCGACTAACAAACCAACAAAATAGACATTACTAAACTCCAACAACCTAAACAAACCCTTCCAGAAACTACTAACAATTGTCAAAAGAAAGCATGAATGATGACACCTATACACTTGGCCACTGTCATGGTGTCTAGTGGGAGTGCATGTCCTTGGATTATGTTGCATGTGTTCCATTCATGGTGTCTTTCTTGTCCTCGGTTGCCTCTACACCTTCAACTGTTCCTTGTTCATCGTCCCCCTGAAAGTCTGGAGCAAAAACCACCCCTGGAGATGCAGGGGCATTGATGCCCAAGTCTGGATGATGCAGGGAACAAAGCAATATCGAGGGCAAAGATTTAATTTTCTCTATGCACTAGTCCAAGTGTTCCAGCCTAAATAAGTGGTCATCAATGTCTTTATAGACTGTGAATACGAAGTCTTGGAGATTTGAGATTGAATATCAGAGTCCCGGGGATGAAACACAATCCGGCTAGAGTCGATACTGGCTATGGGACACCTCCAATTGGATTTATTTCAAGTGCATGTTACAATCTTTCAGTAAAGGCACAAAGACTGGTGACGAGAGTGGCAAAGGAGTGAAGGATGGTGGACTAGAGGGACATGTCAGTGTTGACTACGAGGTCAAAACGAGGCCAAGGAGTGGTCTAGGAGTGAAGCCAAGAGAGTTCCCTTGGATATCAAATTGTTCGACACGGAAATCCCATGGAGAGGACATAGGTGGAAGGCCAGCTTGGTCTAGTGAGGACTGAGTTGAGGACTAAGGCAAGGAGATGTTCCAAGGAGCTATGGAGAGAGGGTTCCTGCAAGTCAAGGATTCTATGTTCTAGTACTATAAGGCACCTATCTTCGTCTTCCCTCATAGGCGAGGCATATCCTGACTAATGAGAGGAAGAGGTGGAGAATATAACAGGGAGAACCAGGTAAGCACCAGAGAGGGCGACTGAGAGCATAAATTGTTGGAAGGGGAGGGTGATAGAATCCAACTTGGGGGATGGGCATCACCATAAGAAGAACAAAGGAGAGTAAAGGCGCATGAGCGTAGGAGGAGTAGACATTTTAATAGCACCATAGCCATGATGAGAGGCCATCTCTGAGCACACTGGAGCATTTAGTTGAGAACACGGTGAAATAGATGTTTGCAACAGTCATTAGGAAGTATTAAAGTTTGTAATGGCCCTGCTTAAATAGATGTATAGGGATTATTAATTATAATTAATTTGATAATCTAACTGTCCTAATATGTAGTTAAGCAATAATTATTTCTTAAATAATATTAACTAATTAATTATTATTAATTATTTGTTCATAGTTGTCAATGTTTAATTAATTATTAATTGACTCATTAATTAATTTAGTAAAGAATTAAAGGGGGGGTTAATAATTTAATGTATTAAAGATTTACGTATACGGGAGGGTGGCCGGGGGGGAGAAACATTAAATAAGGGGATAAGATATTAAATAAGGGGATAGGATATTAAATAAAGGGATAAGGAAATTAATGAAGGGGAGGAGAGTCAGTGAAGGGGGAATATGACCGGGAAGAGTCTTACGAGGGAGCAAGAATTCTTTTGGAGGGAGGAAGCATTTTGAGGAGGAGGATATATTTATGAGGAAGATTTTTCTGTGGGGATCGCTGGTGTGAGGAGTTTAGTTTTGGGGGTTTTTGGTGAATCAGAAGCAGGGGGCACTGGTTTGCTGGGGGTTTTGGGCATAGGGGCCAGGATATCCTTACGCTATCCTGGGGCTAGGGAGTCAGACAAGATGCTCCTAGTTGGCAAAGAGGAAAACTCAGTTTTGGGCAGTGTTTGACACAGTTTCAACTTCAGCAAAGGACATCCAGATCAACGGGGGAATTAGCATCAGGAAGAGGTAATTTATGTTATTCTGTTAAGTAATTCTTATTCTGTGATGAAATTGTTTTTCTTTAATTAATTTAACATGCTTATATGCTGAATGAAAGAAATTATTGAGTCTTTCTGTGTAGAAGTAATCTTATTGGTTTCAATTTATGAATTTTAATAGACTGAAATTAATTTGGTATCTACACATGGTATCAAAGCTTCAGTTTGAAGCACTAGAGCCTTAAGGGCCTACCCACCTACCTGCATGTGAGAAGGATAGTTCAAGAATGGAATTGTTCCAACCATGAAAGAAAAATAAAAATGAAACGGTATAATATCAATTTTGCCTAGGCTTTTCTAAACAGATAACTATAATATATATATATATAGAGAGAGAGAGAGAGAGAGAGAGAGAGAGAGTTAAAAAAAAATATAATATAAAAACCATAGATAAAAAAAATAATAATAATAAGAAAATATATTACATATTTAACTGGCACAAAACAAAAGGCACGACTACCAAGCCCAATACCTTTCCACATGCCTCATCCTAACAACAACTACATCTTGTATCATCTCCTGGTAAACGTTTGTAGAAATTTAGCATTTGAAAACTTCTGGAGATAAAAACGTAGCCTTCTTCTTTCTGTCCGATTCTTTTTGTTGTTACATTGACTCCGAACAAACAATCTTCGCTTAGTAAATATACTAGCAAGATAAATTGGCTCAAATTATGAATTGATATCCACGTTCTTAGTTTTGACAGAATAGCATAAACCCACCAAAACCCCCCACTAAATGAATAACTTGATCCCACCTATCTATCTATTCCTTCCGATGCGAGCTAACCAGTTGTGACTCAATGAATAGAAGTGAGGGAGGCCCGCATTCATTGAGTCCCATTCACATTTTGGTAGCTACGAGGCATCGTTGTTTACATTGGTTTGCATGGGAGCACGCAAAGGTGGCTCCTCGGAATTTATCTCCCTGGTTAACAGAGTTTGGTTTCAAGGCCTTCTAAAAGGATTGGGATTTGTGTTCCATCCTAGGGCCATGGCATTTTTGTTTCCTTGTTGCTCGAAGGAAATTTTCTCGTTACCTTCGTTCCCATTTCCCCATTTTATAAACCTTTTAACAACACCAATAAACTTATCAACCATGTACCCCATCTCTCCCTCCGTCACAGATAACTGGCACAAGGTGATCTTGAACTTTCTGCCATTGGGAGCTGATGGAAGGGGCAAGGCTGGGGGACTCCTGGCATCTTCTAGCTTAGCCATTGCAGCGATATAATTCCAATATGAAATTCTCAGCCGATTGTCCAGAAAATGCTTTGGAGTGGCAGATAAATGGCCGACATCTGATGCTATTGAATACTTTGGAGGTAAAGAAGAGGCCACAAATCGTAGGGAATAAGAGAGGAGTGGTGTCATCCTCTTACTACCATATCTGATTGAGATCCATTTTTATAGCAGGTAACTCTGGATTTCTTCCCTCCCAGTGACCAAATACATATTTCCTACAGCAACCTCGTGGGCATGAAGACCGACTCCTTCCATAAGGCATTTAACCTACCCACGAGCTGCCAAACAAGGTCAGAACTCTAAACCTAAACTATGGGTTTCTCATATCATTGCTCTAGCCTCTGTTATGTTTTATTCTTGAATTTAACAATACCAAGTAGTAATTTCCTACCGATCACAGTTAGAACAAACACAAAAAAATTGTCTCCACTTTGAGATCATCTCATGATGTTTTTATTTATTTATTTGAAGTGCTTATGATACATGTTCCAAGGGGGCACAAAGCGGACTTCATTCAACTTAGGTGCCATGTATCAGGCTATCTATTTTACCCAATTCTCTGGGACTTGAACGTGGCCTCATCTGCCATGTTAATGGGCATACTACAGAAAGTAAAGAACTCTGGTGAATGGCTTAACACTCCGTCAACATGACTGACATTTTGAGATGGGCCACTAAAATCAATTGAGAAGATCGAATAGGAAAACTGTGTGATAGGAATAAATCAAAATATGGGCACTACCTAATTCTTGTTATCACATAAATCTATGTCTCCATCTTGAACACTAAAATCCTTCGAGAAGGTCGAATAGGCAAACTGTGCGATAGGAAAAAAGTAGAAGATGGGTACCGCCTAGTTCTTTCTACCACATTAGTGCTTCAAATTTATGTTACTATAAATGCAAAACTAAAATTGAACGAGAGATAGGGCTAGAGGGCTTTGGGAGATAAGAAATAGGAATCTCCTCTCCCTCCATTCCGCGTATAGCATGCATATAAAATCAATTAGTACTAAATTAATGTAGTGTCAAGATGGGAATGGGAATTAGAAACACGTCTCCTGGTCAGATTTCTGGTAACATAGCTTCAATTAAAAGAAAAATTACGATAGTTCTTTCCAAACAATCCAACACATGTGCAGCACAAACAACGACCCTTCTCAAATATAAATATAAATACACACACACACACACACACACACAAGGTGTCGAGAGACGAGTCGGTAAGAGTCCACAGGTGGACTATATGTGCACTAAGCCATGGAAGAGGTTCCAAGAAACAACATGAAGTTCTGCCAAAAAATGGCGTACCACTACAGATGAAGGATAGAAACTAGATGGCATGAATAAAGCAGCTGCAAACAGGATTAATAATCTAAAAGTAGGTACAAGCTAGATTATGTTATTTTTCATAGCAAAAAAAAAGTTTCGAACAACAGTTTTTATGGGATGTACCAATGAAATCTGTTGACAATTTGCCATTATAATAGCAGCCTGTGGGATTGTAGTTATCGTTGCCCGCATGCACGACCAAATCCCAAAAATGAACAGAGAAGGCACTTTGCGGGTAATGTGTTTTTCTCCTCCATTGGCCTCAGTCTTCCCACCAAAATACATAGAAGAGAAAACTCAAANAACTAGCGCATGCAAAGCTCCGGCCAACCAAACAAAACTAGTTTTACAGCGTGGGTTAACACAAATCCAACACCCAAATGCCCAAGCTATCGAGGAGGAGGAGCCATGCGATGCACAAAGGAAACAAAAGAATTTTATTTTTTTTAATAAACAAAATAAACAAAAAAAAAAATCCTGGAACACACACAATACAAGCCATCACCTGACAAACGAGGAAGGAGACCAAGGAAGAACTGATTGCGTACTAGTTCAGCGAGAGAACCACTAAAAAGAAAAGATGCAAAGGGAACGACCATGGCGGTCGACCACATAGCCAAAATAAAATGACGGGAAATGTAGAGTTAGGGTTTAGAAAGGAAGGTGCTAGAGAAAGCAAAGCGGGCACATGGAATCCATGCGTGCTCGCACTTGTTTTTAAATTATTTTGATTTTTGTCTATTATTTATTAAAAATATATATATATATATATATATATTTATAAATTGTGTGTGTGTTTGTTTAAATTTTATTTTAGTGTAAAGTTAATTTAGGTTAATTTAGTTCAAATTAATTTAAATTTAATTTAGGTTAATTTAATTAAATTAATTTAAAGTTAATTTAAAGTTAATTATATTTAAAAAAAATTAAAACTTTAATTAAATTATTTGTGTATTTAGTGTAAAGTTAAACTACATTAAAAGTTAATTAAAATGTTAGAGGGTCCATGGGTTTTGAACCCAACACCACCCACCAAGCGAAGTGCCTTAAGAAGAGCACTAACGCCAACGTGCCCTCATGAGTCTTTACAAATAAATTCTTATACTTAAATAGATTAATGGTAACAGAGTGTATCTCGAAGTATAAAATCGGATTATCCAAGCATCAGGCTCACGAGACCTTACACACCACTCATCGAGCCAATCGCTAATCCCTTTCATTCCATTCCACAAGTCAAAGCCAAGCACTAAGCTCCAATGCTTGAAAGCCACTCTACAATCATTAAAGACTCGCACCTGCAGCCACCGAGACACACAATTCAATGCATATGTACAATGCACCAAGGAGAGCCCACGAGTCAAGCATCGAAGGATATTTAGTTGTAAGCGAAAATTTTAAAGGACTTAGACTAGGACAAGTGGGAAGGAGGCAACATACACACTAGGAAAGTAAGCCAGAGGAATTGGTGAGTATGGCGCAAGGCTAGCGTAGCTACAGGGCAAGGGAACCAATAGTTTTCTTAGGCGAAGAAATCAAGCTTAGATTCTTTAGCCCTAACCTAGCCAATCCCCTAAAGAGAGTAATGTTTGTTTACAGGCAAGTAAAGAAAAACTTACACCTAACCCTGTTTCTAGTTTGAGTAGCACCAATTTGAAATGTCCTTGAACTCACCCTGACAACTTTGGTTGATGCAGGTTAAATCATACAGGATGGTTAGGACTTGAGGGAATCAAGGCAGAGGAGCATCGTCGCAAGCGCTGCCAACACTGCCATCACCACCGCAACCATCGCCCAAACTAAATCTCATACTGCGCTCGTTGGAGGCCATAAATGAGACTTTAAAGGGGCGACAACCAGCAGGGACCGAAGTGGAACCCCCACCGTCTAGAATGGGTAATCCAGAAGCATCAAGGGATTCAGGGGGAGGACCTCCACCCGAAGATATCACTTGAGAATTGTAGAAGATCAAACTTTCAGAGTTTTTTGGGGGTCATGCCAGTGAACGCGCGGAAGCGTGGTTGGAAGGCATGATAAGTTGTTTTTCCTTAAGGGACCATACGTCCAACTCAAAGGAAAAGATAGCAATTTTTCAGTTAAGAGACAACACCTGGAACTGGTGGGGTAACCTGGAAAGACAACTGCATCTTACCCGGGACACAGTATCTTGGGAACTTTTCAAGGAGAGGTTCCGAAGGAAATATCTACCAGTGTACTATGAGGAACAATAGGTAGGGGCAATTCATGCCTTAGTACAGGGAAACAGAACTGTAGAAGAATATGAGATCAGATTTATGGAATTGGTCAAATATGTTTCGTATATGGATAATGACCAACGACAGGAAAAGCGCTTTGTCTATGGATTGAACTCTAATATAAGAGCTATGGTGAGGATGTGGAAACCATATTTGGTAGCGGAAGCTGTGGAAAATGTGTGTTATGCAGAGGAACACATGAACTTAACTGGGGGTACAAGACCAACATTTTTGCATCGTCCTGGATTCGTAGGGAAGGCCCCGAGGACATTTCCAAAGGGAGGGGGCTCAAGGCCACCTCCATATGGTAACAGAGTCACGCCAAGGATAGTAGTTGCAGGGATTTCAATGGCAGTGAGTGCAACATCTCGTTCATCACCAACGATGCAGACAGGTCCACGACCATCTCAGGGAACAACTAGTAGGGGCAGGGGTTCCAGGGGAAGGAACTCATTTCAGAGACAGTCACATAATAGTGCGCAAGTTCAATCTCATGTTACATGTTTGGGGTGCAGAGGACCCCATTACCAGCGTGACTTCCCAGAGTTACAATCAAGATTCACGCATAGAGAAGGAAAGGCCCTGATGGGAAGAGCAAATAATAGCCACCATATCTACGCAGCGGTTAATAATCACCAGGACGAACATCAATCCATGGTGGTGGAGTCATCAAGTACGCTAAATCATATCAATGTTAAGATTTTATTTGATTTTGGTGCGACAGATAGTTTCATTTCCCCTTCTGCATTAGAAAAGAGTGGGTTGGCATCCTATGAGCATGATGACTTTAAACAAGACGAGATGGCTTCGGGGGAAAAACAAGCAGTAGGACCTAGTGTTGTAATTGTATAGTAGACCTGGGAGTGTGTACTACCAGGTTGAAGGTATACGTCACTTCTCTCGGGGTGTATGACCTAATCATTGGAATGGATTGGTTGGCAGCTCACCAAGCCTTAGTAGATTGTTTTGCAAAGAGGGTGCTCTGTGTAGATGATGAAGGAAGGCTAGTAGAGATCCAGGGTGTACGGAGAAAAGTGTCATTACGCTTTATCTCAACTATGAAGGTTAAACGATGCTTTAGGCAAGGGTGTCGACTATATGTAGTGGAAGTAGTGAATGAAAGGAAGGGACCCTCATTGGATCAGTACCCAGTATTGTCATAATTTAAGGATGTTTTTTCGAACGAGTTACCAGGGTTACCTCCTGAGAGGGAGCTTGATTTTACTATTGAGTTAAAACTTGGTGCAGAACCAATTTCCAAAACTCTATATCGGATGACAGCGCCAGAACTTTGTGAATTGCAAATGCAGTTGAAAGAGTTACTGGACTTAGGGCTAATAAGGCCTAGTGTCTCACCTTGGGGTGCACCAGTAATTTTTGTAAAGAAGAAGGATGGATCCTTACGACTGTGTATAGACTATAGGGACCTGTACTGTGCTACAGTGAAAAATAGGTACCCTATGCCACTAATAGATGACCTCTTTGATCAGATGAAAGGAGTAGTGGTATTCTCAAAGATTGATTTGTGATCAGGGTATCATCAGTTAAGGATTAAGGAAGGTGACATCCCAAAAACTGCCTTTCGAACTCGGTTTGGACATTACAAGTTTGTCGTTGTACCTTTCGAATTGACCAATGCACCAATAGTATTCATGAGCCTCATGAATGGCATATTCCGGAAGTACTTAGACCATTTTGTAAAAGTCTTTCTAGATGACATCCTCATCTATTCCAAGAATGAAAGAGAACATGAGGAACACTTACGAGTAGTGTTGTCCTGCCTTAGAGAGAAAAAATTGTATGGGAAGTTTTCGAAGTGTTCCTTCTTTCAGAAAGAGATCCACTATTTAGGTCATATCATTTCCGGTGAAGGAATCTCTGTAGACCCAGAAAAGGTAAAGGCCATTATCGAGTGGCCAGTGCCGAAAAATGCCCATGAGGTGAGAAGCTTCATGGGGCTAGCAGGTTATTATCAGATATTTGTGGAGGGATTCTCCAAAATAGCGAAACCCATCACCACTTTGTAGTGCAAGGGGGTCAGGTATGAATGGACTGAAGAATGTGATAGTGCATTAATTGAGCTTAAGAGGTTACTAACTAGTGCGCCAATTCTACAAGTGTCGGATATGGAAAAGGACTTCACCGTCTACACGGATGCCTCGAAGCAAGGGTTGGGGGTCGTGCTAATGCAGGATGGAGGAGTGATAGTTTATGCATCAAGAAAGTTAAAGAAACACGAAGAGCTATATGTGACTCATGATTTAGAGTTGGCAACTGTAATTCTAGCTCTGAAACATTGGAGGCACTATTTTGTTGGGTGAAACTTTGAGCTTAAAACAGACCATCAAAGTTTAAAACATCTCTTCACTCAAACAGATCTGAATGCCAGGAAAAGGAGATGGAGTGAGTTTATGAGTGAGTACGATTTTGGTATTTCGTACATCAAGGGAAAGGAAAATGTGGTCGTAGATGCCTTGAGTAGGCGACCACATATCTTCTCCTTGATACCCTTAAAAGTCAATCTGAGGGAACATGTGTTGACACAACTCCAAGGAGACAGTTGGTATTTAAAGGTTACTTCAAACCTCCAGAGTGGGAGGCAGTTAGATCCAAAGTATGAAGGATATAGTGTGGAAGTAGACGAACTGTTAAGATATCGGGGAAGGATGTACAGCCCTGAAAATGGGAATATTCGAAGCATCATACTAAAGGAAGCCCATAGAGCACTTTATTGTGTGCATATGGGTGTGAAGAATATGTATGCAGACATGAGGAATCTCTTCTTATGGGTAGGCATGAAGCGCGATGTAGTCCATTTCGTGGCCAAGTGCCTAGAGTGTCAATAAGTGAAAGCCGACCACCATCCCCTAGTAGCCCTCCTACAACCACATGATGTTCCTATGTCCAAATGGGAAGTCATCTCTATGGATTTTGTTGTGGGGTTGCCACTCACATCTCATAGACACAATGCCATTCTTGTGATAGTGGATAAGTTAACCAAGAGTGCTCATTTTATTC
>ML782854.1:180120-218848 GCA_009831015.1 Picea engelmannii | reverse complement strand
TTGTCTTTCATAAAAGACTAGTCTTGTTGATTGGATTGGATGCATACATAAATTACTAAAGGGTGATAGTTATTGATTATTAGTACATGCACGAGACTTGTATGTACTAGCTAAACAGGCATTTCTTGTACATGTACACTAGTATGTATGATTTTTCTTGACTTACTTATTAATAATGTCGGTTAATTGTTATGAATGTGTGAACCATGTTTCTTTTGCTTTGTAGCATGAGATACCTTAACTTCGGGACAAAGTTTCATGAAGGGTGGGTGTATGTAATGACCCTTCTTAAATAGATGTATAGGGATTATTAATTATAATTAATTTGATAATCTGACTGTCCTAATATGTAGTTAAACAATAATTATTTCTTAAATAATATTAACTAATTAATTATTATTAATTATTTGTTCATATCTATCAATGATTAATTAATTATTAATTGACTCATTAATTAATTGAGTAAAGAATTAAAGGGGGGGTTAATAATTTAATGTATTAAAGATTTACGTATACGGGGGGGGGGGGGAANAAGAAACATTAAATAAGGGGATAAGATATTAAATAAGGGGATAAGGAATTTAATGAAGGGGAGGAGAGTCGGTGAAGGGGAAATATGACGGGGAAGAGTATTACGGGAGCACACGAATTCTTTTGGAGGGAGGAAGCATTTTGAGGAGGAGGATATATTTCTGTGGGAGATTTTTCTGTGGGGATCGCTAATGTGAGGCGTTCAGTTTTGGGGGTTTTTGGTGAATCAAAAGCAGGGGGCACCAGTTTGCTAGGGGTTTTAGGCATGGGGGCCAGGATATCCTTACGATATCCTAGAGCTAGGGAGTCGAACAGGCTGCTCCTAGCTGGCAGGGAGGAAAACTCGGTTTTTGGGCAGTGTTTGACACAGTTTCAACTTCAGCAAAGGACATCCAGATCAATGGGGGAATTAGCATCAAGAAGAGGTAATTTATGTTATTCTGTTAAGTAATTCTTATTCTGTGATGAAATTGTTGTTCTTTAATTAATTTAACATGGTTATATGCTGAATGAAAGAAATTATTGAGTCTTTCTGTGTAGAAGTAATATTATCGGTTTCAATTTATGAATTTTAATAGACTAAAATTAATTTGGTCTCTACAAAGGCGAAAGGGAGCAACAGGTGTTGTCGCGTGGGTTGAGGTGAGGTGCCAGGCATTGAGTTCCTTGTTGGATGTGTGGAGCGCTCTAACACCCCATCTGGGGGAAATACAACCTCATTTTCATCCTTAAAGGTTTTTTAAATTTGATGCGATTTCATAAGCATCCTTCAAGTGTTTTTAAATTTGATGTGATTTCATAAGCATAAGTTACTTAGCTTAACATCAAAATTTGAACTCTTTGTCTTATGTAGTTAAACACAACTTAATTATCATTTAAAAAGGATTTTATATTTGATTTGTGCTTATTGTTATTAATAGGTAAAATTTTAGGAAAAACAATTTGGCCCATGAGCTAATTTTCCATGCTTTTTTCCAAAAACAAATTCACCAATTTCCATTTTTTTCTTAAAACAATTATCCCATATTATATAGAATAAAATTAATTTACCTTTAAAATAGCCCAAATTTTATAGAAACTATATTAAATCCTTAGAAATTTGAATATTTTTAGAAAAATATGACCAAACATTTTATAGTTTGCATATTAAAGTCTAGTAAGATTGGTCAATTCTTCTACATTTTAAGACAATTTTATGCTCTTAAAATCATCCATGTTATTAAGTCTTTTATTTAGTTTAAAATCAAACTTTGAAATGTCCATCTTTGTATTTAAATACAACTCAATTCTTATTCTTCTCTAGTTTTTTAACTTAAAATTAAATTTGTGAAATGTTGAACTTTGTATTTTTTTTAAGTTATGAGTGTGAAAATATCAGATTTAGAATTTTTGTCTTCAGATGTATTTGGAGAGCTTGGAAGAGGAAGGTAGTAATTTTGGTTCGTTAGCAATGGTCATGTAGTAGATCAGATTGGGATTTGGCCAAAGGGTCAATTTAGAATTCAAAGCAAGAGGGTACTTTCATACCTAAGCTCCCTCGTTTTGAGGCAAGGAGGGCCAATTTAGAATTCGAAGCAAGAGGGTACTTTCATATCTAAACTCCCTCGTTTTGAGGCAAGGAAGCTTAGCAAAAATAATATTTGTGGAGAGATATTTGGGATTCCAATTCTTGCTCTTGGAAGACCTAGTCTTCAGTGGTAGGGAGTTTTCATTGTCTTCCACGAATTAGCCTACATTGATATAAGATTTATTCCATTCTCAATAAATGGAATGAATTATATTATTTTCTTCATGTCAAGTGGATTTGTAACAACCCTCTGTTATGCCTAATCAAAGTCGAAGCACAAAAGGTAATTTTTTTTTTTTGCATTAAGAAATTAACATCAACACCGGATCATGGTAGCGCCTAATCACAACATCAACGATAATCAATTTCATCAATCCATCAATCCTAATCCACAATTAGACATGGTGCATGAGTAATAATTCGCATAACATATCATACACCATATTAAATCCAAGGCACAAAAGCATTTATCAATTGTATTTGTGGCGCAAATCTCATTCGCAATATGCAATCATCTGTCATAATAAATTTTCATTTCGTGCAAGAAGACTAACGTCTAAAACCATACATTGCACTATAATTCAGTGCATGCAAGGAGTCTAATTCCCAAACTATTCATACATCATATTATCGATCTGCATGCAATCATTCTATTCAATTAACCCATCGTTTACACATCAACAATTTAAGACGCAAGAGATATCAATTTTATTTCGCAAGGCGTAAGAGAATACAATTAATAAATCAATCATACTTCAATAATATTAAAGGTGCGATAGTAACCAAATTCTAATCCAAACAGGAAACATCAATATTCAATGGCGCAATAGAAAACTAGTTATTAATCCATCATACATTAACAAATGTAAAATAAAAAGTAATAATTGTTAATTAAATTAGGGCTTAGACAAAAAGACAATCAAACCTAATCATCATATAATCAAGCTGCAGTGTATTAAACATCAAATTCCACTTTTATTCCATGGCACGTGAGAAGTATAATATCAATAATAATCATTCCTTACAATAAATGTTTATTGCGAAAACAGTAAATAACTAACACAATCATTCTTTAAATTAGATTTCATGGTGAGCTATAAATCTAACCACTTGTGTAACCATGTGTAACATTAATCAGTGCGCGCAATCAAACATTAACATAATCATTCCTTGTCGGTAATATTCAATGCATAAGAGAATCAAAATATCAACCAATCGTGCTTCAACTTTATTCAAGGGTGAAAGAAATCCTAAATGCTTAATCAATCATCTGTCAGTAATTTTTCTAAGGGCACGAAGAATAATCCACCGGTTTTTAAAGGATGCAAGAGAAAAATAATTCCAAATCAACTATCAAGTGCTTCAAGCTTCATAATAAGACAACCCTTCATGTAGCTTGACTATGCATAATGCCATTGACTGGAATCCAATTATGTTATTGTTTAGTCAAAATTATGGATTACATTAAATAATATAAATTCTATAGCTACACATCAACATCCTTATTAAGTTAATTAATATTCTTGAATTGATAAAAACATGTGTTTTCCATGGTCTGACTCTAGGTTACTATATTAAAGGTTTTGTTTTTCTTGGATTCCACGCAGAGGTTACATGCAAACACTGAGTAGAGAGAGAGAGAGAGAGCCCTGGGTCTCCAATCGTACAACAAAAGGTAGCAAGGGCATTGGGAAATTTTCATGGTTATTTTCATTATATAAGGAAATGAAATTGCTGGAAAATTTAAAAACGAACTGGCTGAGTAAATATACAACAAACACATAGCATTTAATGGTTAAATTTGCGGTATACAACAATGAATTCCCTAGAAAATAAAAACGAAATGGATGAGTGAATATACAACAAACACATAGTATTTAATGGTTAATTTCATTGTACACATAAATGAATTCACTAGCAAATAAAAACGAAATGGCAGAGTGAATATATAAAAAACACAAAGCATTTAATGGTTATTTTTTCTGTATACATAAATGAATTCGATGGCAAATAAAAACGAAATGGCTGAGTAAATATACAATAAACGCAATTCCTTTAATGCTTAATTTTTTTGTATACAAAAATGGAATCACTGGTAAATAAAAAACTGAATTGCAGAGAGTAAAAACAACATTAATCGTAGAGAAATAAAACATTTGGTGAAATGAAAAGTCATCCCCAAAATCGTTGTGTGGAAGCATGAGTTGCGGAGAATAAATCAAAATAATTGCAGAGGCTAAGGAGGGAATAAACACTGAGGAGATAATTCATTGCTGGGTAGAGAAATGATCCTACACTTATTATCCATGCACAGGAAAGCAGGGCAATTGAATCTAAATCTTTAACACCGGAGTGAAATGCAGTCGATTCGTCTCCTGGATGACTTCTCAGGCACAAACTAATAAATTAAAAAGATAAAGGAATAGAAGATAAAAACACAATTTTCTTGTATTAAAACAATAAAAATAAAAAAAACGTAGAGAAGAAAGTGCAATCGTAGAGGACGAATTTGTTGGAGAGTAAGCAATTGTGAGTAAGGATGAGAAGAAATTTTAAATCAATTCTACATCAAAGGTTAGCAGTGAAATTGTTTTTGGGGCAGAGATAAAATTTATGTGTGAAGGTTCCAAAAAACTCAAATGTAACCACTGAATTAGAGTGTGGGTTTCGCCCAGGAGGAAATGAGTTAGATAAGCAAGAATCAATCCAATGAATTACAAGCAAGGGTTTTCCAGGGAGAAAATGAGACTATAACGCAATGATGAAAGAATATGGATGGGAAAATTTCTCATGGAAGAATGAATACAAAGATGGGATTACTACAACAACATGCTTAATTACTTCTCAGTAAAAATACAAAGCCTTGAATAAAACTTCCCAGCAATGCGCATGCAATATAAATTAACTACATTTAAATTGAAATTTCATGAGTACAATCTCATTTTAGGATTATCGTAACTGGAGACAAAGAGTCTGAGGTTGTTTTTCTATGCTTGCGCTTCGTCCTGTCTCCTGCTTGTTGACCGTGAAGACCTCACCAGTATCTCCCAGCTAATGCTAGGGGTAATATTCTTCCCCCTAAGCCCCCCGAGCCGCAAAGGGGCCACACACACAATATGATGTAGCTGCACTCCTCAGAGCACGTCCACTACCTCGGGATCTTCTTTCTCCTCAGCCCAAAGAACTTGAATGTTCTTCCAATCCCCTATTGGGAATTCTTCACAAACAACAACTCTCCAAAGATCTCCCTTAACGGTCGAGAAATCAGAATTCGCGATTTTGTGAATTCTGTGGTCGCGTGCCTTATGCCTCACGATTCCCTGAAACCCGATGCGAGTAATATCTCCCCTGCTCTCGGAGTTCTCCCTATCGGGAAATCGCTACTCGTGATGTCAACAATTTGAATTTCCAACCTTTGAATCCCGATGCGTCGAATCTCTGATGCGTACTTGTGAATTGACTACCCCCACTTCTCGTCACTTCGATCGGGATTTTGGGATCTGTGGGATCGCGAATCCTGATGCTAACGGATTCAGGACTTGACTTTTTCTGATCCCCGATACGGTGCCACCTGTGCTCCACTGACTCCTGCTGTGGCCCACACAACTTCTCCCTTTGGGATATCGCGGATCACGACTCCGAGTTGTAAGAATTTCCTACTCACAGAAACCCCAATTCTCCAAAACTTTGACCCCTCGAGATCTCCTGACACGCGTCCTCACTGATGGACAGTCCTAATCCTATCAAGATATCGCGTCTCGCAATATCCCAATTCTCATTGCGAACTTTTGGAAATTCACCTTGCGAGTCCCCGATACACGATTCTACGTGTAGATCCGACGGCTCCTATGGCACGGATCAATGGTTACGCTCCTCCTGAGCTTCAAACCCTCGGACGTTCTCACCGTAACCTCCTTGCTCCTCTGCAAGATCCAACGGCCCTCAAAACTTCGTGAAATATCCTCAGACGATTTCGACCATCCGTTCTTCCTTATGCAATTCAACAAGTGAAGAAATACTTCTCCCCGAGACTCATTCGCCTGCTCGTCAACCTGCGACACTTCTCCAACTTTCCACGGAAACGTCCCTACACTTACCCTTCAGTGGATTCAAGGCCTATTTCTCCTGAGCTTGTTCTCGACTTCTCAGGTCCTCCTGAGAACTTCTTGCGTGCACTCCTTGTGGCAACTCTTCAACCTCGACTGAGTGTTGAAATCTTTTGACCCTGAGCACTCCTGCAGCAGCAGTCTTTCCATACTCTGCTCAGAATTGCAACTCTGAGACTTAGCTTGGCCTGCACACTCCTTGCACGACACTGTGCTTAACTGTACCTTTGAGAAAATGAGAACAAAAGTTATCTCAAATTGAACCCTTCTGTCAACACACTCCTTGCGGACAAATTCGACTGCACTCCTTGCAGGAATCTTCTGGCTCAATTAGAGAAACAATTGAAACTCATTCACTCTTCCTCTCAGACTTCTATTCAACCATGAAATCACATACACATCATATAAAATCAAATGTATGACAGGAATCAAACATCCATGAGCATAACACCAATACACAGAGAAACAACACAAACCATGAATTTGAATCAAAGCTATATTCTATTAATTCAAATGCCTGTACATGGGTGGTTTTCACACAGTTCTCTGCTTTCTCTTCTACTCAGACTGGATGAATAATGTTACAATGATACAATGAGGGTGTCTATATTTTTTTTCCCTCTTGGAATCTAAAGCTATCAAATCTAAAATTAAATTCCTATCTAACTGCATTAAATCTATTAAATGTCGACTATCTACCTAAGGACGAGAGCTATTCGCTCAAGGTCCATTACAATATACAAAGTGGGCCTTCATAAATGGTTTCATTAAAGACTTGTGCAATAATCCCAAAGTGTTCTCAAAATTTGTGTTGCCTTGTCTAGCTGTCTTTCTGCTTCCGCACTGGCTCACATGATGAGTTGGTGATGCTCCTGCATCATACTCCTCGGCTTGAAAACTTTCATGGGATCCTGTCCATGAGCTCCTACATGATCTGCCCATGATTTTGTATCACTTCTTCGCTCTCCCAACTGGCATCTTCAACTGGATGATTCTTCCACTTGACCAGATACTCAAAGTATTCTTTTCTTCTGGTATTCTTACCCACTCTCTTGTCTAGTATGCACTCCATCTGCGGTTTCTCTGCAACTAGCAATTGTTTCATCCACTGGATCACTGGTTGCTCAGTTCCAGTTTCTGCTTCTCCAGCCCTGTATGGTATAAATCTGCAATATTAAATATTGGAGATATTCCGATTCCATCCGGCAACTCAATCTCATAAGCGTTTTCTCCAAATTTTCTCAAGACCTTGCATGGCCCGATTTTCTTCATTTTCAATTTGTTGTATGTTCCCCTTGGGAACCTTTCTTTCCTCAAATGTGCCAGAACCAGATCACCAACTCCAAACTAAAGTTGTCTCCTATGCTGATCTGCTCTGTGCTTGTATTCCTGATCTGAATCTATCAGTCGTTTCTTCACCCTGCTGTGAAGTTATTTCATCGCCTCAGTGAATTCTCCGGCACTAGCACTGCTAGTCGCAGTCTGTTCTGAATCTCTCAGTTCAGAAACTCCCCTCAGCTGCATTCCATATACAAACTGAAATGGAATCTTCCCTATGCTCCTGTTTACTGAGTCGTTGTATGCAAACTCTGCCTGTGGTAATATCTGATCCCAGCTACTATGGTGCTCTGTCAGCAAGCTCCTCAGTAAGTCTCCCAGACTCCTGTTGACCACTTCCGTTTGTCCGTCCGTATGAGGATGAAAAGCAGAACTAAACTCCAAGTTAGTCCCCAACTTCTTCCATAGCGTCCTCCAAAAAATTCCCTATGAATTTTGTGTCTCTGTCCGAAACAATACTTTTCGGCAATCCATGAAGTCAAATGACCTCTTTGAAAAATAGATTTGTGATGTGAGTCACATCGCTAGTCTTCTAGCATGGAATAAAATGTGCCATCTTAGAAAACCTATCCACGACTACAAAGACAAAATCAAATCCTCTCTGCGTCCTTGGAAAACCCAATACAAAATACATACTGATCGCCTCCCATGGCCTCTCTGGTATGGGTAATGGCTGATAAAATCCCGCATTCTTCTTCCTTCCCTTCGAATGCTGGAAAACTATACATCTGTCAATAAATATCTTGACTTCTGACCGCATCCCTGGCCAAAAGTAAGACTCGCTTAGCTTCGCGGACGTCTTGTCGTGACCGAAATGTCCTGCTAAGCCTCTGTTGTACTTCTCTTTCAACAGGTTCTCCCTCATGGAGCATTTCAGAATGCACAATTGATTTCCTCGGAACAGCAATCCCTCCTGGATAATGTAGTCTATCCAAGGACTTCTGTCTCTGAGAACTGGATTCTCAGCTGCTTCATACGCTTCTGCAAAATCTGCATCACCTGCATACATGTCCCTGAGATTTTCAAAACCCAATGTTTTGACTCGAAATTCCTGCAACAACAAACACTTCCTGCTCAAAGCATCAACCACTTTGTTAGTAGTACCTAAAATGTGTTTAATTACAAATGTGAAATTCTGCATATACTCTACCCATTTAGCATGTTTCTGATTCAACTTCTCTTGTTGACTCACAAACTGTAATGCATGATTATCACTGTACAATACAAATTATTTCGAGATCAAGTAATGCCTCCACTTCTTCATTGCCTGTATGATAACATAGAATTCCTTATCATACGTGGATTACTTCAGTTTTGCCTCATCCAGTTTCTCACTGAAATATGCAACTCGTCTGTCCTCCTAACTCAAGACCGCTCCTATGGCAAATCCACTTGCATCACATTTTACCTGAAATGTCTTCAGGAAATCCGGTAACACCAAAACCGGTTGTTCCATGATCTTCTGCTTCAACAGATTAAAGCTCTTCTCAGCCTCTGCTGTCCAATGAAAAGACTTATGCCGCTTCTTCACTGTGTCCATCATCCCTGCACTAATTCGACTAAAATTCCTGATGAATTTTTGGTAGAAACTAGCCAGTCCATGAAAAATTTTCACCTCGAATACATTTCTGGGTGATGGCCAATTCTTGATCACTTCTACCTTATCCAGATCCATCCTCAACTCATTCGCTGAAATAAAAAAACCCAAGTAAATGAGCTCTGTCTTCATAAATGAAGATTTCTTCATATTTATCAACAACTTCTCCTACTGTAGCTTCTTCATCACAATGGCCAAATGCTTCAGATGTTCAACCTTGGTCTTGCTGAAAATTAGTATATCATCCAGATATACAACAACAAACTTCCCGATGAATTCCCTCAGGACTTCATTCATCAACCTCATAAAACTACTCAGTGCATTCGTCAATCCAAATGGCATGACTAGCCATTCATATAGTCCTTTGTTTGTCTTGAAGGCTGTCTTCCACTCATCGCCTTCCCTCATGCGAATCTGGTGGTATCTTCTTTTCAAATCTATCTTTGAAAAATAATTTTCCCCGCTTAGGTAATCCATCAGATCATCCATCCTTGGTAATGGAAACCTGTACCTGCTGGTTATTTTGTTGATCGCTCTTGAATCAATACACATCCTCCAGCCTCCGTCTTTCTTCGAACTGAGTACTGTCAGAACAGCACATGGAATCAAGATTCCTCTGACTAACCCCTTGTCCAACAACTCCTGGACCTGCCTCTTGACCTCCTCATTTTCCTGTGGCATCAACCTGCACACAGCTTTATTTGACAAACTAGATCCTGGTATGAGGTCTATGTGGTGACTCACACTTCTCATTGGTGGCAACAAATGAGGTAATTCGTCCACCACGATTTCAGCGAACTCTTCCAACAGTTCCTGAATCTCATCTAGTAAATCATCCACTCTTGTGCTAGTCAGAACAATTCTCGGCTTCCTAACCACAAAGAATTGTGGATCTTCCTTCTTCTCTACCTCTGTAAGAAGCTCCTTCCCACTCATGAGAAGTATTGTGTTGTTTACTTCCAGTTTCATCTCCTTATCCTTTATCGGAAGCAACCTGTATGTCCTCCCATTTTTCTCCAGGGTATATGTATTCATCCTCCCGTCATGAACCACATTTCTGTCATATTGCCATGGTCTACCTAGTAATAAGTGGCAAACATCCATGGGAATAACATCACATAGTACTTTATCATTATACTCCCCTATCTTGAATTCAAACAAGCATTGTTTAGTAACACTCACCTGATGTCCCTTCTGTAGCCATGAAACCTTGTATGGACTCGGGTGATCAGTTGTCTCCAGCTCCAGCTTTTCCACCATCTCGGTTGAAACGAGATTATCTGTGCTACCACTATCCAAAATAACCTTGCATACCCAATCCTTGGCCTTGCAAGATCTTCTGAAAAGTCTGGTCCTTTGAGCTAATTCCTCCACTTCCTTCCTGGGTGTTAAGAGAACTTTACACATCATCAACAACCTTCCACCTTCTATGTCTTCGGTCTCAACATCCCGACTCTGCGCTTCGGTGATGTGAGCTTCTCCACCGTCCTTCTTTTTCTTTGGACACTCAAATGACTTGTGTCCATTCTTCCCACATGTGAAACATGTGATGACTCCACCTCTTCCTCTTCCTCTACCTCTGGTACAAGGAAAAGTGTTTGCGTCAGCATAATCTCCCCTCTGTTCATTATGTTATCCTCTCTGTTCAATGTATGGCCCTCTCTATGAGGTTCCACCTCTCTCAACTTTACCCTGAGGTTTCTTCCATTCCTCCATGGGCTTCTGGTATTTATCATGGGCAACTGCCTTGCCTCTAGGATAACTTATGCCTCGTCCTCACTGACCTTGCTTACGGCTCAACTTCTCCTCGGATTTTAGAGCCATATGATAAGCATCCTCCACCATCCTGACGGTAACCATGCTCAATTCATCTTGAATGCCATATCTCAGACCATTCAGATATCTGGCAACCTTCTCATCATCGCTCTCCTAATGAACCGCTCTGATGTTTAGTCGATAGAATTCCTCAGTGTATTCTTTCACTATCATCAGCTTCTGTCTCAGGTTCTGCATCCTCCTAAATAGAGTAATTTGATAGTCTCTCGGGATGAACTTTGCCTTCATCTTCGCAATCATTCGATCCCAACTTTTGATCTTCTTCTTTCCTTTGCAGCGTCTGTCAGCTTGTAGCTCGTCCCACCACAATGCTACATGTCCTTTCAAGCGTGTGACAACATGTCTGACCTTCTTATCCTCTTCGATATCTTCATAATCGAAGTAGGTGTCAAGAGCTATAATCTAGTCCAGTAACTCCTTTGCATCCAAGTTCCCCTCGTAGACAGGAATGTCCATCTTCGCCTTTTCACCCATCCTTGTGATGGCTTTAATCAATTGCTAAGTTGATGCGTCTTCGGCTGCAACCTCCTCGCGTTCAGCCTCAATCTCGCTCTTGGAATCACTGAGATCCCATGCACTAGTTATGCGTCTTTGAGTTGTCTCCATCTCCTCGAGTCTTGCTCAAAGATCATGCATCTGTCTCTCCATTTCTAGATTTCCTGTCGGCCTGCCTCTTCTTCGTACCTCCCTGTCCTCTAGATCAAGTGACTGTCTTTCTCTTCTGGGCGGCATGGTGAATTTATTTCTCTTCCTCTGCTACAGAAAGTAAAGAAATATTCTCGCTCTGATACAAAAACCTGACGTAGTCGCACTCCTCGGAGCACGTCCACTTCCTCAGGATCTTCTTTCTCCTCAGCCCGAAGAACTCGAATGTTCTTCCAATCCCCTATCGGGAATTCTTCACCCACAACAACTCTCCAAAAATCTCCCTTAACGGTCGGGAAATCAAAATTCGCGATTTCGCGAATTCTGTGGTCGCGTGCCTTATGCCTCACGATTCCCCAAAACCCGATGCGAGTACTCTCTCCCCTGCTATCGGAGTTCTCCCTATTGGGAAATCGCTACTCGCTATGTCAACAATTTGAATTTCCAACCTCTGAATCTCGATGCTCACATGTGAATTGACTACCTCCACTTCCCGTCGCTTCGATCGGGATTTCGAGATCTGCGGGATCGCGAATCCTGATGCTAAAGGATTCAGGACTTGACTTTTTTCGATCCCCGATATGGTGCCACTTGTGCTCCACTGACTCCTGTTGTGGCCCACACAACATCTCCCTTCGGGATATCACGGATCGCGACTCTGAGTTGTAAGAATTTCCTGCTCACAGAAACCCCGATTCTCTGAAACTCCGACCCCTCGGGATCACCTGACACGCATCCTCACTGATGGACGGTCCTGATCCTATCGGGATATCGCGTCTCACGATATTGCAATTCTCGTTGCGAACTTTTGGAACTTCACCTTCCGAGTCCCTGATACACGATTCTACGTGTAGATCTGATGCCTCCTATGGCATGGATCAATGGTTACACTCCTCCTGAGCTTCAAACCCTCGGACGTTCTCGCCGTAACCTCCTTGCACCTCCGCAAGATCCAACGGCCCTCAAAACTTCGCGAAATATCCTCAGAAGATTTTGACTGTCCGTTCTTCCTTATGCAATTCAACAAGTGAAGAAATGCCTCTCCCCGAGACTCGTTCACCTGCTTGTCAACCTGCGACACTTCTCCAACTTTCCATGGAAGCATCTCTGCACTTACCCTTCAGTCGATTCAAGGCCTATTTCTCTTGATCTTGTTCTCGACTTCTCAGGTCCTGCTGAGAACTTCTTGCGTGCACTCCTTGTGGCAACTCTTCAACCTTGACTGAGTGTTGAAATATTTTGACCCTGCGCACTCCTGCAGTAGCAGTCTTTCAATACTCTGCTCAGAATCGCAACTTTGAGACTTAGCTTGGCTTGCGCACTCCTTGCACAGCACTATGCTTAACTACACCTTCGAGAAAATGAGAACAAAAGTTATCTCAAATTGAACCCTTCTGTCAACACACTCCTTGCGGACAAATTCGACTGCACTCCTTGCAGGAATCTTCTGGATCAATTAGAGAAACAATTGAAACTCATTCACTCTTTCTCTCATACTTCCATTCAACCATGAAATCACATACACAACATATAAAAGAAAATGTATGACAGGAAGCAAACATCCATGAGCATAACACCAATACACAGAGAAACAACACAAACCATGAATTTGAATCAAAGCTATATTCTATTAATTCAAATGCTTGTACAGGGGTGGTTTTCACACAGTTCTCTGCTTGCTCTTCTACTCAGACTGGATGAATAATGTTACAATGATACAATGAGGTTGTCTGTATCCGTTTTCCCTCTTGGACTCTAAAGCTATCAAATCTAAAATTAAATTCCTATCTAACTGCATTAAATCTATTAAATTCCGACTATACACCTAAGGACGAGAGCTATCCACTCAAGGTCCATTACAATATATAAAGTGCGACTTCATAAATGGCTTCATTAAAGACTTGCGCAATAATCCCAAAGTGTTCTCAAAATTTGTGCTTGCTTGTCCAGCTATCTTTCTGCTTCCACACTAGCTCGCTTGATGAGTTGGTGATGCTCCTGCATCACAATACCAGAGAATGCTATCTCCCAGCCCACCTCGCAAGGTCGAGCTACTACTCATTACCCGAGTTGGGTATCCCAACACCCGCAAAAGAAACTCAGTCGAGATAAAATTCTGCAGCGTAACGTTACACAAGCGAGATGTGATGACCCATACTCCTCATTCACCGTCCTTTTTATAGAGTTTTCTTAGTCATTAGTTTCCCAAAACCCTCATTAGATTCCTTTTTCATTTAATTAATTTCGAAAAACCTCCCTCGTACACATGCCGCCCGATCCCCTAGTTGCACCAGAAAATCAATTTATTAATTAATTAAATTTGTCTATTTCCCTCACCCACCTAAAAGCGTTCCTATAATCGCTCCTCGGTGTCCCATTATTCCCTTACAATTATTAAATTACTTACGCCTTACTTAATTCCTACTTGAGTTCCTAAATAGAAAGTTCCAAAGGCTAGATTCCTTACTAAGTTAGACATTCCCCTTTTTCTTTAAGTTTCCCCTTTTCTTTAAGTTTCCCCTTTTCTTTAAGTTTCCCATTTTCCTTAGGTTTCTCCCTTTTCTTTAAGTTTCCCTTTTTCTTAAAGTTTCCCCTTTTATAACTAAGTTCAAAATTAAGAGGTTTAGACAAAAAAAAAACAAATACCCCTTTATTAATTAAACCTTTATTAAAATTTCCACTTTAATTATTAATGCTTGAACTGTTTTTACCCCCTTCCTGTTATATGTCTACTTATTATTTTTTTTATTATAAGGTTCTACTCAGACCTAGGTTTTCAATTCACTAGGCTTGGTGACAATTCTTAAGGGAAAAATTAGTTATTAAACTTTACTTATCACATCATTCATTTTAAGGTTGACCAGGTCCTAAGGAGGCATAGTTTTCTAGGCACTGTGTTTATTAACTTACTAGTTAAAATTGCGACATGCCCTTCAGGATGCACTACGTGATCCAATGGTGCCACTAGCCTCTTTATGTTTTCTTTGCACGATGTGCCTTTCAAGACGCACTACGTGCTCCAAGGGTGACACTCGCCTCTTGACTGAATTTGGTAGATGTCAAATCCATGTTGTCAATACTCTGTCAGGTGATCTTGTGGGAGACTAAGGGTCTCTAAGGAATAAAGACCCTTCCTTATTGCGCGCCCCTTAGAATCATCGTGAGCGACTGTCATAGTCTTCCCTCACGGCATCATGGTTCTTCTCGAACTAGTTAATCATTAACCTACAGTTCGAGCCACGTCAGGAGTACTAGAAGGTTGTGGTAGGGTTGTTGCCACACCTCTCCCTCAATATCTATGGTTGTCATGTGTGACCCCTTTACTCCAAATGTGAGTCTGGTCGACAAGCTATCGTCATCCTGCATCCATCAATGAATCATGTCAGCAATAACAATCAACATCATAATATATAATCATATGTACATATGTCACCTCAATAACATTCAAACCCTAACATTCCACTCCTTGAATTGATTCGGAGTCCATGGAGTTTCATCGATGCCTCTACATCCTCAACATCCAGAATCCTGCACACTCAGGAGAACCCAATCAATAACACGTGTCGATGTAAATACAACAAATATAACATATGATCAAATCAATAATATCTCATAATCATAATCAAATTAGCTAATCGTATAAAGAACCGGATCACTTGCACGCAAGTGTCCTCAAACAATAAGTCTGCTTAGTGCACGTAAGAGCGGGATGTTACATACACCCCTTCTTGTTTTAAACTTCATCGTGAAGTTTCACAGTATGTAAGTTCCAAATAAAGTGTATCAGAGTATCATATGTCTAGCTATCAAACAAAAATGGAAATTGTTGATGCATATCATATGCGTCCTCCCAGGTCGTCGAGTGCAGACTATAGTTATCCCACTGGACCTTGACCTGATCTACTGTTCGATGTCGTAGCTATTGAATGTGATGATCCAGGATGCGTATTGGCTCTGTAGTGAGCGCACCCTCGTCTGATACCTGCAAGTAACTCATGTCAATAACATGTGTAGGATCACTAACATAATGTCTCAAAACAGATACGTGAAAAACATCATGCATATGCCTCAACGAATCAGGCGAGGCTAGTTGATAGGCCACGGGCCCCTTCTTTTCCACAATATCGAAAGGTCCCATGAACCTAGGATATAGTTTATCACCCTTTCCAAACTTGATCGAACTCTTATGCAGTGTCACCCGCAAGAATACTCGATCACCAACTTCATAACTACGATCGACACGATATGCATCGACATAACTCTTCTATCGATCCTGCGCTTCCTTGATCCTTTGTCTTATTGTTTTCATTTTATCTTCCATTTCTTGGATCGCTTCTAGTCCCACCATGACCCTATCCTCAAGCCAATCTCAACTCAAAGGCATCTGACATGGACGCCCATAAAGAAACTCAAAAGGTGTCATCTTAGTGGTTCTTGATAACTGTTGTTGTATGAAAACTCTACCAGTGGAAAGAACTCTTCCCAACTCTTTTGTTGGTCCATAATGTACATACACAACATATCCTCCAAGATTTGGTTTGTTCTTTCAGTCTTCCCATCTGTCTCCAGGTGATACGTGGTACTAGAGTTAAGTTGTGTTCCCAAGGCCTCTTGGAAACTTGTTCAAAACCGTCCTGTAAAAACCAATCCTCTATCAGATATAATCCTCTTAGGCATGCCATGCAACCTCACAATATCACTGATGAAAACTATATCTATTTCAAGTGCCTGATACGTCGTACGCACAGGAATAAAATGACCACTCTTCGTTAGAGTGTTGACTACCACAAAAATCGATTCATGTGGCATTGTCGTCAGGGGTAGTCCAACAATGAAATCCATCGATATGACCTCTCATTTTGATTTCGGAACAGCGTGTGACTATAGTAATCCTATTGGATGTCTATGTTCATCCTTCACCTGCTGACATTCTAGAAATCTTTCCACATAGTTGACTATGTCTGCCTTCATTCCTTTCCAGAAGAACAAGGGTTTAAGGTCTTCCCACATCTTCGTGACTCTAGGATGAGCCATGTATATTTCTCTATGAGCCTCGTTTAGGATCAAATACCTCAACTAGTCGATGGGCGGTATGTAAATTTGGGGTTTAAATCTCAATAATCCATCATTGTCCACAGTAAATCCCTCAAATTTTGGTACCATCATTGTTTTTTTTCTAATAAAATCCTTGACCTATTTGTACCAGTCATCATTGTGATGTAAAGTTAGAATCTTATCAAGTAGATTCGTCTGAAGAGGAATCACTGAAAATATGCGTGGACTCTGACTCAACGCATCAGCCACTATGTTCACTATTCCTTTTATGTAAGTAATCTTGAAATCGTACTCGCTAAGAAATTTTGACCAACGTCATTGTCGCGCATTCAAATCGCTTTGCATAAATATGTGTTGTAGACCACAATGGTCCATTTTTAGTTCAAATTTTCATCCAATAAGGTAGTGTCTCCAAACTCTCAAGGCATAAACAATGGCTAACAACTCCAAGTCATGCATCACATATTTCTCCTCGTGCCTTCTCAACTTTCTCGTGATGTAAGCAATCACTCAACTGTCTTGCATCAAGACTTAGCCTAAGCCTTCCTTGGATGAATCAGTGTATACCAAGAAGTTCATGTCCATGTTAGGGACCTTTAGTATCGGTGTTGTCATCAACAACTCCTTGAGCCTCTGAAATGCCTCTGCGCATTTCTCGGTCCAAACAAACTTCTTTTTATTCTTCTACAATTCTATGATCAGATTTGTTATATTCAAAAAACCCTTGATAACTCGTCGATCCTATCCCGCTAAACTCATGAAGATATGCACTTCGGGGAAATTCGTCGGTGCAGACCATTCCATAATAGCCTCAACCTTTGTTGGCTCCATAATGATACCTTCATCGAAGATGACATGCCCTAAATAATGAATCTTTGATTCATAAAACGAGCATTTAGACAATTTTCCATACAATTTGTTCTCTCGTAGACACTGTAGTGCCATGTGCAAGTGCTCGTCATGCTCCTCCATCATCCAAGAGTAAATCAAAATATCATCAATGAATACTTGGACGAACTTGTCCAAGTATTTGCAGAACACCCTGTTCATCAAACTCATAAATACCCAGGGGGTGTTTGTTAGTCCAAATGGTAAAAAAATAAACTCGTAATGTCCAAAACTCGTCTTAAAGGCGGTCTTAGAGATGTCATCCTCTTTGATCTGTAACTGGTGATACCATGATCTCAAGTCAATCTTTGAAAAAACCGTCACACCCTTCATCTAATCAAACAAATCATCAATCCTTGGCAACGGATATTGATTCTTGATCGTTGCCTTGTTCAATTGACAATAGTCAATGCAGATTCTCCATGACCCATCATTCTTCTATATGAAGATAATAGGTTCACCCCATGATGAAACACTTGGACATATAATTCCTAGGTCCAACAACTCCTTCAGTTGCATTTTCAACTTCTATAACTATGGGGTCGACATTCGATAAGGCATTCTCCATATCGGTTTAGTTCCCGATTTTAGGTCGATGGTAAAATCCAACTCCCTCTCTAGCAGCATCCCAGGTAACTCCTCAGAGAAGACATTCGCAAACTCTCGCACCACCGGAAATTTTTCTAGACCTTTCACTATGCCCTTCTCATTTAATGCAAGGAACACATATAGCTTACACCCATTGTGCATGTTTTTCCATAGCCGCAAGGAAGAGATGAATCTCAGGGACACTCCCTAGTTCCAACCTACAATCATACATCTTTGTCCCTCATCATCGACCAAGCTCAACTATTTCAGATTACAGTTGAGTATCACCTCATGCGATTCCAACCAGTCCATACCAATCATGATGTCATAAGATCCTAAGATTGCGACGTATAGGTTGGAGCTTGTGACAAACTCTCCCAATTTAAGGCTACAGCCCGTCACCTTCCCTCCAACCTTTTGTTTGGCTCCCAAAGCCTTTTCTACAAAGATAAAATCGTCATGTTCGAATGTCTTTACCTTAATTATTTTTATCATTGCACGAGAGATAAAAATCTCTGTAGCACCTGGATCTATCAAAATACTAAGGGTCTAGTCAGCGACCGTACCTGACATCTCAAGCACAGTTGATTGGTGCTCTTCCTGGCAATTATTCACCACTGCATGAATCCGATGGGCCTTGCCAAAATCTCCCATGGTAGTGGGTCCAGTTGATCTAGATGCTTTGGTCCTCTCCACTGGGCATTCATGCTGGTAATGTGGTTCTCCACAAGTCGAGCACCCTTTCTTCCGTCTGATACTCTTGGTACCTTAAGTAGAAGATGTCAACCCACTAGCCTGGAACCCTAGTCTATTTTCCTGAATAGGCCTAAACTATTGCTATGGTCGATGTTGTTGATGTGCTGTGGTCCTCTGTAAGGAGTTCATTGTTGAGGCATCGGTCATCATGGTGTAGTGTAAGTGGATCCTCTATGATTCCCTTGAAATCCTGGTGAATGTCTAGCTGGTGTCTGATGCTGCAGTGCACTAGATCACACATGTCCCATTGGTCTCGCTGGAGTCCTTCTCTAACCCCCACTGATAAAATCCTCCTCTGCTATGAGGGCCTTCTGGACAACATCATGCAAGGTTTGAGGCATCAAAATCCTAACCTTTGCACGAATGTTGACATTAAATCCAAACATGAACTTGTTGACCTTAAGTTTCTCAATATTGAGGTGCGGAGCATATCGAAGAAACTTCATAAAATGGGCCTCGTACTCGGGCACCGTACGGTCACCTTGTCACAAGGCGTTGAACTCGTTGAGTTTATGCTCGATGGATTCCTCAGATAGATACCTCTCCCGGAACCATTCCTCGAACAATTCCCATGACACGTCTTCAACGACCATGTTCAATTGAGGCAGGAGCGTCTTCCACCATAGAAGAGCGCTCCCCTTTAGTTGAAATACCACCATGAGGACCTTCATGTTGGAGGTATATTCCTGAAGTGCAAAGAACATCACCATATTCTCCAACCATGCCTCGGCAGCTGCACCGTACGTAGCACCAAATAACTCGAGAAATTTGACCTTCCTGAGTTCACGGTGAATGTTATCAGTATCAACCGGAGCTCACCATGGACCCTTAGGAGGTGTCAGTTCCCTAGCCTTATCTCTATCCAAACGATTGATCAGTTCCTTTAACATCCTTTGAAAGGACCTCATCAACCCAACCACATCACCCACAAATACATGTTCATGCCTGACAACCTATTCATCTCCCTAGGGGTTAGGACCCTTAGGAGTGGATGCTATGGGGGGTGTCATGCCTCCTACCCTAGCACCCCATTGTCTACCTCTACGATGTCCTACAACCATGTTCACCTACACGAATACAAGTCAATTTAATTAGCAACATTATAATCAAATATCAAATCAACGGAAGTCATAGTGATCCCAAGTCGCGGGTAACAACCCTCTGTTAGACCTAAGAAAAGTCGAAGCACAAAAGGTAATTTTTTTTTTTTGCATTAAGAAATTAACATCAACACAGGATCATGGCATTGCCTAATCACAACATCAACGATAATCAATTTCATCAATCTGTCAAACTAATCCAAAATTATACATGGCGTGTGAGTAATCATTCACATAACATATCATAGACCATATTAAATGCAAGGCACAAAAGCATTTATCAATTGTATTTGTGGCGCAAATCTCATTCGCAATATGCAATCATCTGTCATAATAAATTTTCATTTCATGCAAGAAGACTAACATCTAAAACCATACATTACATTATAATTTAGTGCACACAAGGAGTCTAATTTCTCAACTATTTATACATCATATTATCTATCTACACGCAAGCATTCTATTCAATTAATCCATCATTTACACATCAACAATTCAAGACACAAGAGATATTGATTTTATTTTGCAAGGTAGAAGAGAATACAATTAATAAATCAATCATACTTCAATAATATTAAAGGTGCAATAGTAACCAAATTCTAATCCAATCAGGAAACATCAATATTCAATGGCGCAATAGAAAACTAGTAATTAATCCATCATACATTAACAAATGTAAAAGCACAAGTAATAATTGTTCATTAAATTAGGGTGCACATGAAAATTCAATCAATCCTAATCATCATATAATCAAGGCACAGTGTAGTCAACATCAAATTCCACTTTTATTCCATGGCGCACAAGAAGTATAATATCAATAATAATCATTCCTTACAATAATTTTTTATTGCGCAAGAAGAAAATAAATAACACAATCATTCTTTACATTGGATTTCTAGTGCGCTATAAATCTAAACACTTGTGTAACCATGTGTAGCATTAATCGGTGCACGCAATCAATCATTAACATAATCATTCCTTGTCAGTGATATTCAATGCGCAAGAGAATCAAAATATTAACCAACCATACTTCAACTTTATTCAAGGGTGCAAGCGATCCTAAATGCTTAATCAATCATCTGTTAGTCATTTTTCTAAGGGCGCAGAGAATAATCCACTGGTTTTTAAAGGATGCAAGAGAAAAATAATTGCAAATCAACTATCAAGTGCTTCAAGCTTCATAATAAGGCAACTCTTCATGTAACTTAACTATGCATAATGTCATTGATTGGAATCCAATTGTGTTATTGTTTAGTCAAAATTATAGATTACATTAAATAATATAAATTCTATCGCTACAAATCAACATCCTTATTAAGTTAATTAATATTCTTGAATTGATAAAAACATGTGTTTTCTATGGTCTAACTCTAGGTTACTATATTAAAGGTTTTGTTTTTCTTGGATTTCCTGCAAAGGTTATATGCAAGTGATGAGAGAGAGAGAGAGAGACGACGACGATGCCCTGGGTCTCCAATCGTAGAGAAAAAGGCAACAAGGACATTGGGCGATTTTCATGGTTATTTTCGTTGTATAAGGCAATGAAATCGTTGGAAAATTTAAAAACGAATTGGTTGAGTAAATATACAACAAATGAAGAGAATTTTATGGTTAAATTCGCATTATACAACAATGAATTCACTGGAAAATAAAAATGAAATGGTTGAGTGAATATACAACAAACACAAAGTATTTAATGGTTATTTTCATTGTATACAGAAATAAATTCGCTGGAAAATAAAAACAAAATAGCTAAGTGAATATACAACAAACACATAGCACTTAATGGTTATTTTTGTTGTACACATAAATGAATTCGCTGGAAAATAAAAATAAAATGGCTGAGTAAGTATAGAACAAATGCAGTGCCTTTAATGCTTAATTTCACTGTATACAAAAATGGAATCACTGGTAAATTAAAAAAAAAAGAATTGCAGAGAGTAAAAACAACATTAATCGCAGAGAAATAAAACTTTTGGTGAACTAGAGATTTATCCCCAAAATTGTTGTGTGGAAGCACAATTTGCGAAGAATAAATCACAATAATCATAGAGGCTAAGGAGGGAATAAACGCCCAACAGAGAATTCCTTGTTGGACAGAGAAATGATCCTATACTTATTATCCATGCACAGGAATGCAGGGCAATTGAATCTAAATTTTTAACACCGGAGTGAAAGAAAGTCGATTCGACTCTTAGGGACTGCTCAAGCATAGACTAATAACTTAAAAAGATAAAGGAATAGAAGATAAAAACACAATTTTCTTGTATTAAAACAATAAAAAAAAACGCAGAGAAGAAAGTGCAATCGCAGAGGAATTCTTTGTTGGAGAGTAAGCAATCGTGGGTAAGGATGAGAAGAAATTTTAAATCAATTCTACATCAAAGGCTAGCAGCAAAATCGTTTTTGGGGTAGAGATAAAATTTTTGTGTGAAAGTGCCAAAAAAATCAGATGTAACCATTGAATTAGAGCGTGGGTTTTTCTTGGGAGGAAATAAGTTAGATAAGCAAGGATCCATCCAATAAATTACAAGCAAGGGTTTTCGAAGGAGAAAACGAGACAATAATGCAATGATGAAAGAATAAGGCTGGGAAAATTTATCATGGCGGAATGAATACAAATATGGGATTATCGCAACGACATGCTTAATTAAATCTCAGTAAAAATATAAAGCCTTGAATAAAATTTCCCAGCAATGCACATGCAATAGAAATTAACTACATTTAAATTGAAACTTCATGAGTACAATCTCAATTTAGGATTACCGTAACCAGAGACAAAGTGTCCGAGGTTGTTATTTTGCATTTGTGCTCCCTCCTGTCTCTCACTTGTTGAGTGTAAAGACCTCACCGGTACCTCCCAGCCAATGTTAGGGGTACTCTTCTTCCCCATGAGCCCCCCGAGCCACAAAGGGGCCACGCACACAATACGTGAGAATGCTAGCTCCCATCCCACCTCGCAAGGTCGAGCTACCACTCGTTACCTGAGCTGGGTATCCCAACTCCCACAAAAGAAACTCAGTCAAGATAAAATTCGGTAGCGTAACGTTACGCAAGCCAGATGTGATGATCCATACTCCTCCTCCACCATCCTTTTTATAGAGTTTTCTTAGTCATTAGTTTCCCAAAACCCTCATTATATTCCTTTTTCATTTAATTAATTTTGAAAAACATCCCCCGTACACATGTCACCTGATCACCCGCCTAAAAGTGTTTCTATAAACACTCCTTGTTGTCCCATTATTGCCTTACAATTTTTAAATGACTTACGTCTTACTTAATTCCTAGCTGAGTTCCTAAATAGAAAGTTCCAAGGGCTATATTCCTTACTAAGTTATACATTCCCCTTTTTCTTTAAGTTTCCCCTTTTGTTTAGGTTTCCCCCTTTTCTTTAATTTTCCTATTTTTATAACTAAGTTTAGAATTAACAGGTTTAGACAAAAACAACCAAATACCCCTTTATTAATTAAACCTTTATTAAATTTTCCAATTTAATTATTAATGCTTGAATTTTATTTACCCCCTTCCTGTTATATGTCTAATTAGTTTTTTTTTGTTCTAAGGTTCTACTCAGACCTAGGTTTTCAGTTCACTAGGCTTGGTGACAGTTCTTAAAGGAAAAACTAGTTATTAAACTTTACTTATCACATCATTCATTTTAAGGTCGACCAGGTCCTAAGGAGGCATAATTTTCTAGGCACTAGTTTTATTAACTTACCATTTAAGATCGTGATGTGCCCTTCAGGACGCACTACATGCTCCAAGGATTCCACTCGCCTCTTTCTATTTTCTTTGCGCGACATGCCCTTCAAAACACACTACGTGCTCCAAGGGTGCCACTCGCCTCTTGACTAAATTTGGTAGACGTCAAACCCATGGAGTCAATACTCCGTCAGGTGATCTTATGGGAGACTAAGGGTCTCTAAGGAATAAGGACCCTACCTTATCGTGTGCCCCTTAGAATCATCGTGAGAAACTGTCACAGTCTTCCCTCACGGCATCGTGAATCTTCTCAAACTAGGTAATCATTAACCAACAGTTCAAGCCACGACGAGAGTGCTAGTAGGTTGTGGTAGGGATGTTGCCATACCTCTCCCTCAATGTCTCTAGTTGTCATGCATGACCCCTTTACTCCAAATGTGAGTCTGGTCGGCAAGCTATCGTCAGCCTGCATCCATCAATGAATCATGTCAGTAATAACAATCAACATCATAATATCTAATCATATGTGCATATGTCACATCAACAACATTCAAACCCTAGTAGTTCACTCATTGAATTGATCCGGAGTCCACAGAGTTTCATCGATGCCTCAACATCCTCAACATCCAGAGTCCTGCACACTCAGGAGAACCCAGTCAATAGCACTTGTCAATGTAAATACAATAAAAATAACATACGATCAAATCCACAATATCTCATAATCATAATCAAATCAACCAATCATATAAAGAACCGCATCACTTGCACGCAAGTCTCCTCAAAGAATAAGTCTGCTCAGTGCACACAAGAGAGGGATGTTACATCTTCGGATGCAGAGAGCCGTTGGATTTGATGGTTGATTGCATGGCATCTCATTGATTTAATCTTCTTATAAGCTCCAAGTTTTTTATTTGTTGGTGATCTATCATGGTCTCCCCTCCAATTTTGGACTGGCTAAAAGTGGCTTTTCTGATGAACTTTGTCTCTCTTCCTTAAAGTTAGAATCATTAAAGCACATCTTCTGGGAATGCTCCTTTGGAAGATCTTATTGGCCTTAGGTTCAATATCAATTGACAAACATTCTATAGGGGAATTTGCATTGACATGAAGCTTTGTTTTGTGATTCCTGATCAGTGATCCGAGATTAGTTGGCAGATTTGTTGGCTAGTATTTGACACTATTTGAGATTTTATGCTTTGTGTATCCTTTGGAAACTCTTCTGCAAGTTTGTTTTTGATAATGAGGTTAGTTCCTAGTCAACCTTTTATCAATTAAAGTGAGATAAAGTATGTATGTAATTCCTTGCAAAAGCAACATTACTCATTAAAGATACCAAATTGTTAGATCTCATTGCTTATTCTGATTTCATAATTGTTTTAGCATTTATTAAAAAGAAGATATAAAACTCATTGTATATACCCTTCTATTTCATACTTTTCTATCAATTGATATAAATATTTTTCTATACATATAGTAAATATCTTAAAATATATATATCTTTAAAAAAGCGAAAAAATCTCATTTTCAAAGAGAATATTACATATTACTCACTCTTTGGGTGGGTTGAGTATAATAGGCTCACTCCTTAGGCATGCAAATTATAAGATTGGTTTGTTTAGAGATGATGCTCACCTTTTGAGTGGATAGAGTACATTCGTGATGAGTCCTCATGTACAAAGAGTATAGAATTGATTTGCTTATAGATAACGCTCAATTTTTTTTTTTAATGAATAGATAAACTACAATTATATATATTTTTTTGTGTTTAAAATGTAAAATTTTTATATTATTTTTCAATTATAATAATGATGGAAATTTTATTTCTCAAATATTAGATATGCAAACTTAGTATTGGTTTACTTTGAGTTTAAAAATTTTATTTTTTTATTTTTCAACAATTATCATTACAATCTAGCAAAGTAATTGTTATGAAATCACAACTTTAAATTATTTAAATTATGTTTTTAAATGCATCAATAAATTCAACATTCTCATCAACCTTATTAATATATATAAGAGAAATCATCTTATCAATACTCAATACTCTTATCATGATTATTAAATCCAATAAGATCTCTTATGATACCTTTGTATATGACAACAATAACTTGGAGGAAGTGACTTCATACAAATATCTTGGAATTGATATTCACCACAAGCTCAATTGGTATCATAGCATTGAGAAAAAGATTATTGGGGGATGGAAAGGTTATTATGGGCTTGAAAACAATTGTAAATCAGTCGATCTTTGGAGTTGGGATAAGAAGAAACTCCTCTCTGAGACTCTTGTTACACATGTTATTCATTATGGATGTGAAGTCTGGGGCTGTAGTATCTCTCGTGAATTCTTGAGAAAGATAAAGCAAATACAAAAGAATTTTATAACCTATAATCTCAAAATTAAAGGAAATACGCCCTATCTCATCCTCCTCTTAGAAACAAGCCTCTCCCCCATTGAGAGCATGGCTATGACTAGATACCTAATGTATAAGAACAAGTTAAACAACATGGAAGACAAGAGGTTACCTAAAATTGCTTCAAAATCAAGTCATAACCACCATCGACTCAAGCGAGGATGGCATAAAGATGCCGGTCTTGGCTAAACTATTGGGGAATCATGGAAGAAACCATTTTGCAGAAAAAATATACTATTAAAAAAAATGTCAAATCAAAATTTAAAGAGAAAATGTGGTGTGATAGAGAGGAAAAAATAAAATTAAGGTATTATAAAGATGTAATCAATCCTAATCTAGAAGATTGAAATTATCTATCTGTTTTGCCAAGTGTAAAGAAAAAAATAAGCATTGCTAAGATAAGAACAAATTCTCATGAATTCCATAGTGAAACTAGGAGTTGGTCAATTCCTAAAACGACATTGGATAAAAAAGTGTCACCTTTGTGACACTAAAAGGGTTGAAGATGAAAATCACTTTCTCTTAGATTGTTCAGCCTATACCCATATTAGATCTCATTTTCAAAATATTTGTCACACTACCAACCTTCCTAACATCTTAACTCAACAAAAGCATGGTGATCTTGGAAAGCTTCTCTTAATGATTTTCGAGCACATAAACAAAATTCTAAAAAATCACAAGTAATTAGTTACCCTCTTAAGGTTTATCACACTACCAACCTTCCTAACATCTTAACTGAACAAATTTATAGGGATCTTGGAAAGCTTCTCTTAATGATTTTTTAACACATAAACAAAATTCTAAAGAATCACAAGTAATCACTTAAGGTCTGATACATCATCATCAGCATCATCATATTGGCCACACTAATAATGACACATTAAATCTCCGATGCAAATTTTACCTCGGGGTTAAACATTGCATTCCGGTCAAACGAGGCCCCGTCCATTCACCGCGGAAAGTGCATTTAGCATGAAGTAATTTTTTTTTCCTTTATTTCACTATTCGAGAACCTTTTTATGGAGTCAAAGGGAAGGTACGGGCTGTCAAAATTTCTTAGTTGAAATGTGAACAGCGCCGTTGACAGAACAAGTTTTACCATGATATTTTTTAGTAATTGTAAAATACGTTTGTCAATTTGATTTGTACTGTTCATTCAAAATACATTAGCTATTTGGTTTTTATTGGTCTAATGGGAAGAAGATTTGTATTTTTTTAATTTAAATTTTAGTAAAAAAAAATTGAATTAATTAAACGTAAATATTACGTTAATATTGGATATTTAAGAACTTTAAATCTATTTTATTAAAAATATAACAATTTTATTAATAAAAAATTATAATTTTATTAAAAAAAATTATAATCAAATGGCACATGAGAATTTAAGAAATAAAATAATAAACCAGCAGTTTAAACCATTCATGGTATATTTTGAATAAATGTATTACAGGCCTGCAAGGCTTTCACTTATAATAGGGCCAGGTCAAGCATTATGGGATTTATTCCCTGTCAACATAATGCAAACTTAAACGTCCTGGCCGATATTAGATAAACTCAAACCATAGTTACCATATATGAATTCGGGTTCGGATTCGGTACGATTCAAATAAAATTAATACTGTAAAGAAATAATTCGTTAAAAATACAGAAGTACTCATCCGAAAAACAGGCCATAGTCTCAGTATATAAAACAGAAGTAAATACAACTTCAGCTCTTTTCTCACTTCGAGTCTCCAACAGCTGCATCAATGGAAAATTTCTGCTCATAACTCAGTCAATTCTCCTCAAGTACGGTGCACAAACAGCGGAATTCAATAGGGTTTTTGTTCAAAATCTAATTCCAAAACGAATTGTCAGTTGAAATTCTGCTAATTTGAATTGGAATTTAGATTCAGATTTGGTCAACAAATCGAATTCAAATTTGGATGGCAATTTAGCTCAATGAAATCCCTAGCTGAATTTCGGTATGACAAGGGCCGATTCAGCCGAATTTTGTATCTGTGTATTAAATCTTCAATTGAAGTTTCAAAAGCAATGCTCAAGGACATAGGGAGATCATAGAAGATCAGTGGATACAATGTTTTGCTCCAACACTAACCTTCCTTCTCCAGAGATTGTTGAAAACGGTGACAACAAACTCACCCGTGAATAGAAATAATCCATTGTAACTAATCCATCTAAATTAGAATATGGATTTTTCTAAATTAGAATATGGATGTTTCTAATTAGAATATGGATTTTTCTATWTAATTGWATGCCYGTAGAGGCTGAGKHAGWGACYGASAAGTGTGAGGATTGAGATCCGTCTGTAATCTCCATTGGCTGAATAATAAGATGACCGATACCTATGCTTGGTGGACGTAGCCCAACATTTGGGTGAACCACGTAAATCGCTGTGTCTTTGTTGCTTGCATTTGTATTGTTTGTCTTATTGGTTATTGTGTTTTCCGCATTAACAATTACAACAGAGATGTTCTTACCAGACACAAACAAAGCTATGAATTTCCCTCCTAGCCAACTCCCAAGGTACTCTCTTTCCCCCGAGACCCACCATGCTGCATAGAGCGGCCTAAAAAGGTGTGAGGAATATTCTGATCCGATTGAATCATACACAAACCCACTACCAACTATACTTCTCCCTCTTACTGTCAGTTTCCTGATGAACCAAGAAGGATTGTTGGGGTATAAAGGTTTAAAACTAGGTCTAATCAGGTAACCAAACTCATTGCAAACACAAATTTGAGCTCAAAACAATGGACTGGCTATCACCGAGTGATGTGATAAGTTGGTATGAAGTATGAATGGCGATGATCCCAATCCATAGGTTGTAACAAATTATAACATAAACTTGTAATTAGATCTCAATTAGAATGAAAAACCAGAGTTCCCTGTATTATCTAAACTCTTACTTTCTTCCTACATGATCAACCTATTGCTTCAGCAAAGCTCTAAACTGCTTCTACTAATTTTTCTCTGATTCTTTTCCCTCCAGAAATTACGGAACTCTGTTCTTCTCAATTTACTGAACTTCCTCCTTCCATAAAACTTGCTTCCCCAATCCCCAACATAACAATGACAATAAACATAATTGGGAGAATGGCTCGACTCTCCCAAGACAAACATTCTGCAACTTCAAAGGGGAAGAAAAATTTAAAACTCAAGAAAAATACCAGAAATTAAAGATAAATTGGAAAGAGATTTGAAGGTCAGATACACCCATATTTGACATGGTTCAAAAAACTATGAATCTGCTTATTTCTTGTTGTACCCACAACCCTCTCCCTCTTATGTACTGCGCTCATCTTTCTCTTAATCCCCAGGGACTCAAAAAAATTCAAAAAACTATGAATCTGCTTATTTCTTGTTGTACCCACAACCCTCTCCCTCTTATGTACTGCGCTCATCTTTCTCTTAATCCCCAGGGACTCAAAAAAATCCAATAATCAGCTTCACTCTCTCCCTTGCTTCTCCAAACAAATGCCCACGCCCCAGTATCATGTTGATCAAGGTATATATATGCCATTAATATTTTGGTAGCTTTTTATGTGTTGTATAATCTTTAGTAAAGGAGCATCTTGTTATTTTCATTCTAATATTTATTAGTTTTTCCAGAATAAAGATGAAGAACCATCATGGTGGCATCTGTTGGTAGGTGCACTCTCGAATCACTTAGAGTTTTTTTGTTGGGAAAGAAAAATGTGAGATTGAAAATGTAGAATGGAAAACCAATGTAACAAAATGTGAGATTGAAAGAAAAATATAGAATGGAAAAACATTGTGAAAAAAAATAATAAAGATATTTAACAAAGTTAGAAAATTCTTTGAAAATAAGTAGATGATGATGTGTTTGAAGCAAAGAAACAAACAAAGAGGCTCCTCTTGTAGAGATTGTGAAGGATACATTGAATCATACAAAAACAAATGCAACAATTTATCAAGATCCAGTAATTATTCTGAGTTTTCCTTTACTTATATGGGCCTTATTGGTTTCCTTTCATTTTTCATTTTCTATTCGAATTTATTTTGGAAATTCCATTGATAAATTCCTTTTAGTTGTTGGAAGGGTTTTATTAGCCAAGGAAGCTCTTTAGCAGTGTTCAGGCAGGTATATACTATTGATGATATGGTGTTCAGGCAGGTATATACTTTGATGAAGATTAGAAATTTAAAGCCAAAGTGTTTTTAAGAATTTATCATTTTAGTAATTCAATAATTCAATGCTAAAGTGGCTGAAAATGGAATTCTAACTTGTATTATGAAGTAAGAGTTAGTCTAGTGAATCTTTATATATCATAGTTTTTCAATATTTTTATATAAGAGTTAGTTTAGTGAATCTTTATATATTATAGTTTTCCAATATTTTTATGTTGACAATAATATCATTTTTGAAAATATTTAAAAAAATGATTATGATTTTTTTTAGGTCTAGGTTATTTTTGTATAATTTTTTTTTATATGGTTCAATCTATTTCCAAAATACTTAATCACTACAATAAGATTGATGAAAATTGATCATTTTAATAATATACAGTGTCAAGAGCCAAGGTTCTTTATTTAGCAAAGTTTCACATTGCAACAATAAATGGATTTATTAAAGATTAATGATTACAACAAGATTGATTGAAAGGGTTCATATCATCAATGTCTACCATATCAAGAGTTAGGGATATTTATTTGACAAAGTTTCACATTCTAAGAATGCAACCAACTATGTCTTTTATTGTTAGAGTGTGTAGGGACACCACATGCCACCAAACAACTAATTTGGTTAAAATGATAATGGAAAGATATTGAAATCCATAAATACAATTTGTTATTAAAAAAATTTATAGATCACATAAATAAATAAATGATTGTTTCCTTACAAACTCAACAATTATTATAATCCGACCCATAACAAATAACTAATCCCAATTCATACAATCTATCTCGTCTATTCTAATATAAGGGAGCTCCTATCTCTACTCTTTGTATTTCCAACTCTTCCTAATCTAAGAACCTAACTCTAAAAAGAAAATATATACTCTTAAAAATGGGAGATCTAAACTAGAGTGAACCCTGAAACACGTTGTTCAGATGCTGAGGAACCATAGTGATATATAGGAATGAAGTTCCTTGTGTTGGTATAGCCTATAGATTTCTTTCTTGGTCTATAGAAGATCTATCTAAATCCTAATTGTAACTCTTACTTCATTTTAACTTATCTAATACAAATAAATACTAAAAAGGAATTCTAACTTAGAAGATCTATCTAAATCTTAATTGTAACTCCTACTTCATTTTAACTTATCTCATACAAATAAATACTAAAATGGAATTCTAACTTTTGCATATTAAATTTATTATTAATCTATAATTTTATGAAAAAATTAATATATTGTAACAGTGAAATATTTGTAAATATTTGTATTGTAATTTTTTATATTTTTAAATATCTATTTAAAACAAGTAAAATGATTTGTTGAAAACTAATAAATATATAATATGTAAGACAACTTTAAATATGTGGATTAATTTTATTTTTTTTACAATTTGTACAAATAAATAAAAATTAATAAATAACCAACTTATGTGTATAAAAAAAAATGAAATTAAATGTTTATTCTCTCTTTAATTTGTTATATGTATTTTTTTAAGTAGAATTTGTTTATATATATATATATATATATATATATGATTTATTTAATTTTTTATTTACTTGATAGGACTTATATTTAATGTTTATTTACTTTTATGTTTAATTATTTAATATAACAAATTATATATACATGTTTTTTAAATATTTACATATTTAAATTTGTTTAATTTTTTATTATTTTTTAATATTTAAATTTGTTTAATTTCTATTTATTTAATAAAATTTATATTGAATGTTTGTTTATTTATTATACTTCATATTGTTTATATTAATTTAATTTTATATTATTTTTTAGTATTTAAATTTGTTTAATTTTCTATTTATTTAATTGAATTTATATTGAATGTTTATTTATTTATTATAATTCATATTATTATTTTAATTATAAACTCAATAAAATAAATAAATATAATAAAAATATTCAAATAATAATAAAATAACACAATATTATAAAAATGGAATGATCTATATGTTATAAATCTAATATAATATATCTAATTCTGTTATAAAAATAATGTATAATGTATTAATTGAATTTCCATAAAAATAACATATCATGTGAAATATGTTTAATATATTTCATATAAATAAAAAGTGTTGAAATAAATATATCTATTTTTATAAAAATAAATTCTTATAAAAATAACGTATCATGTGAAATATGTTTAATACATTTATATAAATAAAAATGGTTGAAATAAAAATTTTGTGGTAAAATGAAGTGGTTACAATTTTTTATAAATATTTACATCATATTTATATTTCACATAATATTTTATTTTAATGAAAATTTTAATTTAAATGTTTTTAAAAGAGAAATATAATTATATGTAAATACAAATGAATATGTTTAAAACAATTTTAATGTAAAGTGAAAAAGTTATAAAAATTAAAAATTAACATTAATAATTAAAATAATAATAAGATGGATATTATTTTCAAAATTTACATAATTTGTAATTTAAAAAATTTAAATTTATAAATAATAGTGAAATAGATATTATTTTCAAATTTTATATAGTTTATTATTTAAAAAAATTAATTTTTAAAGTTATAGTTTTTTTACATTGTTAAAATTTAATTTATAAATGATATAAATATGTGAACATACTTTTTTTTTTAAACTAATTTAAATTCCATATATAATAATATTTGGTTTTTAAATTTATTGAATGCAAAAATTGTTTTGTATTGTCATTTGTAAAGTTTGTTGAGAAAGAAAACATAACACAATTTCATATATAATAATATTTGGATTTTATATTTATTGAATGAAAAAAAAATTCTTTGTATTTTGTCTTTTGTGAAATTTGTTGAGATAGAAAAATTAACATAAAAGGATCTTAGTTAAGAGAAGCTCGTGATATAATAATATTTGGATTTTACATTTAAATGTTCCTTTCCTAATTGTTTCCACGAATTCATGAACAAAATCGAATTGTTAATGAATTTTTGGTTCAATGAGAAGAACATCAAAATATGATTTTTTTTTTTTGAAAAATCATATTTTGATGTTCTTCTCATTGAACCATAAGTAATATAAAGCCTTTTCAACAGTTCTTCATTTGTGAAAAATTTTCGGCGTGAAAACACAAGGCATTGTTCTTGAAATAGGAAGGGATCCCAAAGAAATCGTCTTCCTAGAAAGAACATGGGTTTCTTAGAGGATTTAGGTTGCATCAGATTCAGATATCTTATAGAAATTTTAGATCTTATCATCTGCTTTTTTTTAAACAATCTGAACTGATACGAAGATCTAAATGAATTGGGTCTTTTTTTACCTCTTTTTGTACAATCGAATCGATTACTGCGAAGAAAACTAAGATGCCAGATCCTAGGAGCCCAAACTATGTTATTTATGAATTCTTCATCCATATCTCTATCCATTTGTTTTGGGTCGAGAGTTTCTTTTTGTTTTGAGTCGAAAGTTTCTTTTTGTTTTGCGTCAATAGTTTCTTGTAGAAACTTTAATTCATATTCTTGAAGAAATCATATCATATCTAGATGATTTCTTGTTTTGGGTTGAGGAGCGAATGTGCTATGATCCTTATTGAACGTACCCCGAAATCTTCCTAACCATGGAAATTCCACCAGAAGACTTTCTAAAAGACTAGAAGCTAGATCAAGATCATTCTCAACGGATCTATCGAGAGTAATGCAATTCTTGATATTCCATTCCGATATAGACCAAGAATCTCGAGCTGTTGATCCGGCCAAGCAACCTAAAATATGGGGAAGTATGGTCAACTCCTTCATAGTTGTTTCGGCAATCGAAGGTTCTAAATACCATTCGAACAAATAACAAAACCTTTTCTTCCATAATTCCTTTTTGGTAGATAGATGATTCAAGGGAGAATTCCTTCTAAGTGTATTTTGTATAAAAGCCTTTCCTACTTTCTAGATAAGTCTTTCATAAGTTTGACCAGATCCAACCTGATTCTCCATAGATTTCCAATTATAAGTTTTCCTAAAAAGATCTTATCGAATCGTATTAGTGTCTCTAACGGATTTCTTTCAGGTAATACTTATTATTAAGGCTTCATTGGCTAGTGCTGCTAGATCTCGTGCATCAGAACTTATGGTTTTAGATCCAAACTCATCAGAATAGGACAACTCTTTTTCCGAGTAGAACCATTTACTACATAAAAGAATAGGAAATTCCCTTTGTCATTGTGGGATAACAAGCATTCGAATATTGATCGATCTATCTAATCGATTTGGAGCTATTAGGGTTGGATCCACTTTTTGGGGGATATGAGTTAGAGCAATAACAATAATATTTCTAATAGAATCTCTATCATAATCTCTAGAGAGATGGCTCACTAATAAACCAAGGAAAGAGTCACTTAAGTCAAAATCAAGGAAAGTGTGAGTTAAGTCATTGACATTCAGTTCATGAATGTTTTGAATCCATATTATGCAAGGAGACATTATTTTTGCCAATTCCAAGGTAAGATGGAATTGTTGCGTTTTGTCTATTGCCAAATTAAAAAAATTTAGTTTTAATAATTCTACTATCAGGGTAATTGAAATACTTACCATAGAAGAACTTGTTCAGAGATATTTTTATAAAAAGGAACATAAGAGTCTGTTGCTATACGTTTGACCAAATAGGATCAACCACTTCCCATAGGACCTATGAGTAAAATCCCTTTGGAAAGTAATGATCCTGAGTGGAGTGATAAAGGGGATCCATGAAATGGGGGGTTGGTTTGACACAATATTTGTGAAGAGGTTATCTTCTGACAAAAAGCAAATAATACCCATCTTTCTGCTAAACAAAATGGATCAAACTCGTAATTCATTAGATCTTTTTGATAAGTGTAGGCCAAATATCGTAAGTGAATAAGTCTCGGTTGTCCAGTTATTTGATAACGAAATTAATTCTTGAGGAAATTATGACTATAAGTCAAATTTGATTCAATTTGATAAATGTTTTTTTCCATCATTAGAAGCTAAACTAGTAATTCTATCTCTTTTTCTTAGATATCCATACTAGAACACCATTTGTTCAACTCTCTTATTATAGTTATAGGCGAATTAAGCTTTCTATTCTTCATCTTCCTCTTCATAGAAGAAGAGCTGGATGTGTCCCCTATATAAGAGAACCAGAGATTAGGCACGAAAGGATTCATAAGTTTTTTCAACTCTATCATGTATGATGGATCCTTTAAATACTTGATGAGTTCAAAGTCTACCTTTAAATTGAGAAAGGTTAAGGAAGTCACTTTCAAATATTGAAGAACAGAATACCCAAGGATGAAAAAAAGGATAAGAATCCCATATTCTTCATACCTCCGAGCATTTAGTAATCTAAGATGTTTCCATATGAATGAAACTCATGACTTCTTTCGATCAACAGTACTAGATTATAAAAACTCATTCAAAGGACTTAGAAAGAAAAACTTATTCAGGATGAATTTTTTGAATCTAAAACTAAATTGAAAAATATTCGTTCTCAATTTCCATTGTATAGGTTCCCATAATGGATGATAAAGTTCCCACAAGATATTCAATTTATGTATAATATTATGTTTAATATCTTGCAAAATAAATACAAATTGATTACTCCCATGTAGTAATATCTCTGGAAGATTATCTAAAAGCATATTTTCAAGATATTTACACCCTGCAGAGGTAAAAAACCATGGCATATATGTTTGGAGCAAATCCCATTTTGAAAAAAGACTATCTATTCGAGAGATCCTATACATCTTCTATTTCTTAACAGGTTCATTAAAACGCAGCGATAATAGAATATTTCATTCCTCTTTAGATGAATTGGAAAGGGTACTCCTCCCATCTATGCCTTTGTTTCCAATTATGTCTTGAAAACTTTTGGTTACAAACCAATCTTGAAACATTTCCTTATTCTTATTGGGAAAGATTTTGAATAGTAAATCATCTTGATAAGATCGAGTTTGAATAAGATCCATGTTTGAACTGAAATCTTTTTTAAGGTATTGATCGAGGTTGTTCTCTTCTTAATCGGATCTATGGAAAAAAGGCTGGCAAAAAGTTTTTTCCAAATTGACTATTTGTTCTTTTGTTAAAGGCGTTATAGAAATCTCTTCGATCGACGAAAGACATCCATTGTCACGAACGAATGGATTAAATCGAGTTGGTAAATTGAAGGATCTATACAAGTCATAGATTAATACAAACATTTGGTCACCACTTCGTTTTCGTTGTAAATATTTAGGTAAGAATATGTTAGATATTTGTGACTTGATGAATGAAATAGTTTCTTTCTCTGAGTGAACGGGTCCTATTTCACCAATGGGCAAGGAAGATAGATTGTTGTGGATGCACAAAAGATGAAATGATTGTCCATATGTAAGATTCTTCCTTCTGATATGAATCCTTTCCATATCAGAAGGAAGAATCTTCCTATAATTTGACCGAGGATGATGCAAATAATCAAAAAATTGGAGTGTATTTGCTCCATGAAAATAATCTCTCAATGAGCTCTGATCAGATAGTTTGATGGGATTCAACCAATTGTCTCGATCATTGGATATCATCGAAAAAGAAGTGTTATTGAACGATTCTATGTGATTCTTTTCATTATTGAATAATTCAATAATCAATGGATAAATCGGTATCTTATTCAGAAAAAAAATGGTTTAATTGTTCCTTCATCAATCAATAATTTTGATCTTTTTGAAAGATTATGGTCATCCAAAAGAAAGGGTTTTAATTTGTTTAAATGAATGATTGGAGCACCAATTGGATCCAACAACTTATTCAATAGTTGATCATTAAGACTTTTGAGCTCATAAAAGAAAAAATCCAAAATCGAAATGAAAATATCGAACTTAGAATTGAACTTCGAAATGATATCGAAGTTCGAATTTAAGATCTTCACAGTACTTTCAAAAAGGTAAGAAAACTTTAAATAATATTTTTTGTTGGGACTTAGAGACCAACCAATTGAATCTTGATTAGTATTAATACATGATCCAATTGGATCGAACACTATTTGAAAATAGTTTTGTTTAGAAAAAACATGTTTCAAATATTTTATAAAGTATTCGGTCTAATTGTACACATTCAAATTCCGATTGATATGTTTATCCGTTCGAATAATAGAATGGTTGAACCATTCTCTTTGACTTTTTCTCCAACTTGACGAATGTCAGTCAATTGTATCTTTCGTTACATTATGAAAACTTTCATTTTCTATCCAATTTCTTCGAATTTGATCGTTTAACTTGCGACTGGACCTTTTCATAAAATATAATATATTCAATATATTTTCCGAATACCCAAAAATCTTATACCAAATCGATTCATATGAAATGAAAAGATTTAGTTCTATAATTGTTAATAGGAGTTCCTATCTCTGAGCGGTTTTTTGAATCGATTTGGCTCAATTCTTTGCCAATTATTTGATCTAAATATTCATCCTCTTTATCAGTAATATTGAGTAGGATCCATAAAGACTGATTCTTCAATTTATCTATGTGGTTGAAGATCCGATCCAATCTCAACGATCCATTTTTGTTGAGTTCATGTAATTGATTCATGTGAGAATCAATATAAAAATAAATTTGTTCATGAACCTAACTAGCCTTAGTTATTGATAGAGTGAATTGATCTATCATTTCCAGAACAATTTTTTTAGTTTTTGATCGAAAAATTTTGTGCAATATGTATTGTCCCTTGCTTTGATCACAGAATGTAGAAGATAGATTCAAAGGCAGAGTCAAATTCCGCTTTATAGATCCGGATCGGTGCATATAACTTATCTTTTTAATAATAATAGATCCGAGATCTATGAAATAACACAATTCTAGGAAGGATTTTCAATTTCAAAATATGTTTTGATCTTCCATAGACCAACTATCCTATTCATTAATGAATAGGATTTTGAATCCCTTAAATCTTGGGAAAAAACCTCTTGTTTCCTTTTCAATAACCTTTTGGATAAGTTGAAATATTCAATGGGCTTCTCAGTAGCACTAGGAATACCCATAAACGATTCATCTATTAGCAATATGTAAAAACAAGAATAACGAATTGATTTTGTAAAATTCTCAATGAATCTTTTCCTTTTCAAGGGAAAGGAAATCTCTTCTGTATATCTTTGATCTTCTGTAAAGAATTCTTTTGCCCAAGAGATTGGAGAATATTTTGATAAACGCTTTGAGGACAAATCTGATTCTATTTTTATTTTTTCTCTCTTTTTTATTGAAAGAGAACAAATAATTGATCTTTCGTTTTGTATTTTCATTTGTAAAGTTCTTTGAGAAAGAAAACATAACACAATTCCATATATAATAATATTTGGATTTTACATTTATTGAGTGCAAAAAAAATGCTTTGTATTTTGTCTTTTGTGAAATTTGTTGAGATAGAAAACTTAACATAAAAAGATCTTAGTTAAGAGAAGTCCGTGATATAATAATATTTAGATTTTACATTTATTGAATGCAAAAAATGCTTCGCAATTTGTCTTTTGTGA
>ML782854.1:160874-172053 GCA_009831015.1 Picea engelmannii | reverse complement strand
TTGTGAAGTGCGAAGTCCCGAAGTATTTGGAGATTTGGGACCCAATTCATAGCTGGAGGGAACATCGTCAGAGGATAAAGGGAGGAGATAGCATTCACTAAACTCTAATTCAAATTTGAGCGATTGGAAGAGTCAGGGAGACTCACAATAGAATATCGTAGGTCACGAAGTCACGAAGCACCTTTTTGGTTAGGCCCACAGTCACCTCCAATGGCCACGTCGAGAGGAAACTTACTCCTAGTGCTTATTCGTGCAGGTGTAGTTTCGTAAAAAGGACCTATTGATTTGTTTTTGTGGAGGTACCAGAAAGGAACTGAAGAGTTGCTTCATCTTGGGAATAGAGGAAGATCCATATACCGGGAGGTCAACAGACCCTATTGAGGTAGGGGCTCTATGTCAGGTGGTATTAGAGCTAACAACTATTATTTTATGTAGAGAGAAGATAGAGGACAGTTGTGATTTAAATTCTGTGTGGTGGAATTTGAAACAATGTTGCCAAGGAGACATCGAGAAATAAGTTTACCCGATCTAGCTGTGGAAAGGGAGATGAGAGAACTTCATGCTCGATTAGATGATATGGAGACAACATAAAGGTGAACACCTGATATTGGATATATCAGTGAGGCTGAAATCCAGAACGATGAAGGAGCCTAAGAAGAAGATGTAGTCGAAGATGCTGCAGAAGATCGTTTTCTTAAAGTTGTTGCAAGGATGGGTGCCATAGAAAAATTGGACATCCCGATGTATGAAGGAAACTTGGACATTGAGGAGCTGCTAGATTGGTTTAGAGCTCTAGATAAATACTTAGACTATGAAGATATTGAAGAAGATAAGAAAGTTAAGCACGTTGTTACTAGACTGAAAGGACATGCAACACTGCGGTGGGATGAACTACAGGATAACAAACGTTCCAAAGGCAAACAAAGAATTAAAATATGGGATGATATGGTAGCCAAGATGAAAGCCAAATTCATACCCAGAGATTATCAAATCAATATGTTTTGAAGAATGCATAATTTGAGATAGAAAGGGATGACAGTGAAGGAATATATAGAGGAGTTTTATAGGTTAAACATCAGAGTTGGTCATCATGAGAGTGGTGATGAAAAGGTATCCAGATATTTAAATGGACTAAGATATGGGATTCAGGATGAGATGAGCATGGTGACGATTAGGACTATAGAAGATGCTTATCAGGTCGCTCTGAAAGTAGGATAAAAATTGGCTAGAAAGCAAGGTCAAAGGGGAAGAGGTAGAATTCAGAATAGAGGCAAAGCAATTTCCCAATATAGAGTACAGAAGTCCAAGGATGAAGAAAAGAAGCCACATAACCACCCAGAAAGGGGAGTAATTTCACAAGGGAGACAATATACCATTAAGAACACTTTTCCTCGAGCAAGAGGAAGAGGAAGAGGCAAAGGAGGTCAAGTAAAGTGTTTTGTCTGTGGGAAGATAAAACACAAATCTTGGGAATGTCCCGATAGAAAAATATATGGAGGGGTTGAAGCTCACATTTCATAAGTGAAAAGGATAAATGTTGAGGCAGAAGATGCAGAAGGTGGAAGATCCTTGATGATGAGGAAAATTCTCTTGAAGCCAGAGAAAGAGATGGAAAATCCAGTCCATAGGAAAAGTTTGTTTATGACTTCTTGCAAAACTAAAGACAGGGTATGAAAGGTGATAATGGATAGTGGAAGCACGGATAATCTAGTATCCACGGAGATGGTGGAAAATTTGGAATTAGAGAGAGTTTCACATCCAATCCCATATAAAGTTTTGTGGTTGCAAAATGACATCAGGTAACAGTCACTAAACAATGTTTAGTTGAATTTAAGATAGGGGGTTATAGATATAAGATTTTATGTGACGTAATTCCCATGGATGTTTGTCATCTTTTGTTGGGGAGGCCTTGGAAAAGAATATTTATACCCTGGAGAAGAATGGTAGGATGCATATGTTGCTACCAATTGAAGACAAGAAGGTGAAAGAAGAAAGAAGAAATACTATACTTCTCATGAGTGGGAAGGACCTTCTTGATGAATTCAAGAAAGATCAAGAAATGCAATTTGTTGTGGTGAGAAAACCTAGAGTCATCTGGATCAGTACTTCGATAGATGATCTACCTGAGCAAATTCAGGAACTGCTGGAGAATTTCGCTAATATAGTGGTGGACGATTTACCTTGTTCATTGTCACCCATTAGAAGTATAAACCATCACATTGACCTTATACCAGGAGGGATTTTACCAAAACATGAAGCGTATAGATTGATGTCGCAGAAGAATGAAGAAGTTAAGAAGCAAGTCCAGGATTTGATGGAAAAAGGGTTGATTAGAGAAAGCTTGAGTCCATGCGCTTTACCAACAGTGTTAAGTCTGAAAAAGGATGGTGGATGGATAATTTGTACAAACTCGAGGGGTATAAAAAAAATCACCATCGGGTATAGATTCCCTTTACCCAGGATGGATGACTTGATGGATTGCTTGAATGGGGCAAAGTTTTTTTCAAAAATTGATTTGAAGAGTGGATATCACCAGATTCGAATGAGGGAAGGTGATGAATGGAAGACAACATTCAAGACAAATGAAGTACTATATGAATGGCTTTCCATGCCATTTGTCTTAACGAATGCGCCAAGTACTTTCATGAGATTGATGAATGAAGTCTTGAAAGATTTCATTGGAAAGTTTGTAATTTTATATCTTGATGATGTACTGATCTTCAGTAATACTGAGGAGGAACATTTTAGACATTTAACTTCAGTGATGAGGAGGTTGCAACAAGAGAAGTTGTTGATAAATCTGAAGAAGTCGTCTTTCATGAAGACAAATCTTATTAATTTAGGTTTTGTGATCTCTTTGAATGATTTGAAGATGGATCCGAAGAAGGTAAAAGAAATCAAAGAATGGTCTTCGCCAAGGAATATCTTTGAATCAGAAGCTTCCATGGACTAGCCAGTTTTTACAGGAAGTTCATCAAAAAAATTAGTGGGATTTGTGCGTCGATGATGGACATGGTCAAGAAAAGACATAAATATTTTCATTGGATAGAGGAAGCGAAGAAAATTTTCAATTTTTTGAAAGAGAATATAACTGAACAACCAGATCTGGTTTTTCTAGACTTCGGTAAAACATTTCAAGTGAGATGTGATGCAAGTGGATTTGTGATTGGAGCAGTCTTGAGTCAGGACAATAGACCAATTGCATACTTCAGTGAGAAGTTGAACAAGGCTAAGGGAAAATATTCCACGTATGATAAAGGGTTTTATGCAGTCATACAAGCGTTGAAGAAATGGAGGCACTACCTAGTTCCAAAAGAATTTGTTTTGTATAGCGACAATCAGGCCTTACAGTTTATAACCAGATAGGAGAAACTGAACCATAAACATGAAAAATGGGTTGAGTTTATGCATAACTTTACTTTTGTTATAAAGCACATTTATGGAAATGCTAACAAGGTTGTTGATGCATTCAGCAGGAAATGTTTGATTCTGCATGACTTTCAAGTGAAGACCTTAGGTTTTGATAGCCTTAAGGAAATGTACAGAGATGATCCAAATTTCAAGGATGTTTACGAAGCATGTGAGAATCTCATTTTAAGAGACAAAATCCAATGGATTGAATATTTAATTCAGGATGGATTGTTATTCAAAGGAAATCGGTTGTGTATCCCGAAGAGTTCTATGACAGAAAATCATTTGAAGAAAAAACATTGTGGGGGATTGTTGACAGGTGAAATTGACCATCCATCAACTGGAAGAGTGAGTCCGGCCTGGGGTTGTCTAAATAACCCAAGCCGTTTGGTGTAACTTGTTCTAACGGGTTTAATGGCTCTGTTAGCCAATCTAAGTATCCTAAAAGAAACGAAAAAGAGAGAAATAACTATCTAATTACTAAACACTATATATATATATATATATATATATATATATATATATATATATATATATATATATATATATACATATGCTCTAATGTAATTGTAGTTATTGTATTTAAGCAGAAGATATACAAATCTTATTTATTTACATGATTTACAAGCTCCAAGTTTTAATCGAAACTTATGAAAATCAATGGAAAAATGATTTCTTCTAAGAAGCAGATAAAGAAAACACATAAAAATATTTATTGTTTTTCTTTTATAAATTTAACGAATTTTGAAAAAAAAAAGTTAATGACACATGAACATGTGGATAGTCAAAGATGAACCATACATTCAGTGTTTCATTCATAAACAACTTAACTAAATAACACACATAATAACCTGTTGTTAATCAACGAAACTGGTATTTATCTTTCTGTGTTGTATGAGCTCCTGCATGTATTGTTGTTAAGGGAAACCTATAATAGAACAATACTAGCACTTCCAAAATACATTCAAAGAAGTATTTGATATTGGAGTAAATTAATAACAATAGGAAGACAACTAATTAAAAATTGTGTGATCTTAAGATAATCAATATTTAAGAACGAAAAAAACTCAATTTTGGGTATTGATATTATCCATCATTTAACATTAGAAATAAATTCCATAATAATTAAATGATCAATTGATCACACATAAAAAATATGGAATAAGAAATTATGGGTAGCATATAACATTTAATAGTATGAAAACACCATATGATTGACAAGTTAAAGCTAAAATCAACCGTTATAACATTTTCACAATATAACAATAATGAAAGAATAAAATGGAATAAGTATCACACAAGTCTAAAGCCAAAGATGAATTACTTTCCCATATTCTTTTTCAAAATCACATGTCCATATTGTAGTCCTGGAAGAATTGTTTTGGATAATAAACTCTTAAAGATTGGAAAAATTAATATATAAATAATAATAATTAACCATGTATTGATAAAAAAAGATTAAAGCTATTTAAATCAATGCATAATCAATTATTGAAAGAATATGAAGATATTATATGAAAATAAAACAATTTTACTTACAGGACAAAATCCATTAAACAACTTGGAATTCCATATTCTTCTTTAAAAATACTCGTCCATTCTCACAAAGCTTCCAGCCATCCATTACTCCATTTGAAAAGAAATAAAAAGTTTACAAAAGCAATAATATACAAAAGAGAAAGGATTAAAACCCTCCTCTCCAATTTTTGGATCCACTATGGCTCTGATCTTTCTCATATATTTATAAAATGAATGAACAGTCTGAGCATCACTATTAATTTCGGCCACCTGAAATTTGTCTCTAAACAAGACCCAAATATCTATAAAATCATGCATTTATTTGGGAACATATCTAAGTGGAAGGTAAATGGGCCCATTTTCGTTATGGGTTTTCAACTGTTTCTCCAAATTCCTCACGGTTTGGCCGCAATCAATCCTACAAAATCGTGTGTCTGATCTTGACGCCTTTCCAAATTTTATCTGTTGTTGCTCATAAAATTATTTGTAGCAATCCAAAATTATTTTTGGATCGATCATATTGAATGTATTTGGATAATAAAATCAAGCCATGGTCAGATCCGTATCAAATATTTGATAATAGAAACCTGTGAAACAAAAAGAAACCTAAACTAATAACCTAAAAATTCTGAATAAAACAAAATCAAGAAAAATCAAAAATGAATTTAAACTAACTATAACTTATAAACAAACATTATTTATAATTTGTTTTTAAATATGATCTAGAAGCTTCAAGTTAATGGAGAAAAAATATTAATTTTAGTTTTTTACAAAATCAAATAAATGATAAATAATTCTTTGATTATTATTATTTTGAAATGAGATGCAAAAAGAATTTAATTAATTAACATCACCAAATGATTTCATGAAAATGAGAAACCAAACAAGATATTATTTGATGTAGTATTGAACACATTATTCAAAATAGTCAAACTTGCTAATGAGCAAAAGAATAAACACATAATCATAATTTAAACAAAACTAAACATTTGATAAAAATTAACGTTTTTGTTTAAATTGGGATTTTTATGCTCATTTCTAACTTTTGACATATACTCTTGTAATGAATGTTTCATACTATAGTGAATGTCTTAAGTTTGTCTCAAAGCAAGCCAAGGCATAGAACTATTTGAAAATGTTGATTTTGTAGCTCATTATAATTATCAAGATTCTACTAGGGCCCCTTTAAATTTTGTAAAAATATAGGGGGAGTTGTTGGGGCCCAAAAAATGGAGACTTACTGGGTGAAGCAGTTATCTCTGATCTAGTAAGATTTCATCTCAAGAAGAAAATAATAAGACTGATAAAATGATTTAAGCTCGCTGAAATAAATTCCCTCTGAGACCATATGGTATTAGGATAAACTCAATGTTATAACCAGACAATAGAATTTTTTTTGCAGAAGATTACGACCAGAAATAATGTCTCAATCAAAGAGTCACGATGTTTATAAAATAACTTCAATACTGTTGACAGAGCCACTGCTGCCAGCAGGTGTCCATAGCCTTGACAAGGATGTCATTTAACCCACTCAAATGCTTTAATCCCATCCAATAGTTGTATCCACATGATGTATACTTCCATAAAATCTAATTTAAAAACATATACCTGGTACCTCTCGACCTGGCATTGCTTCATTGCCAGCAGGCCTGTTCAGTACCCCGATGAAGTTGTCTTGGTATCATGTGTGTATTTACCAACAGCCAGCGAGCCTATTCGGTACCCCGACGGGTTTACACACACTTCCCACACATAAGTGCTTTCAACCCTCTTATGCCACTTTTAAATAATAATTCAATCATAGATTTGTTGATGACAAAGAGAGCAGGGTGATACTGGAGGTTAATTGCAATACAAGTGAATAGTTTATCATGTTGTTTATTTGCTTTCAAAACTGGAAGTTTTATCATGGTTTAGAGATTTTAGATTTCCTTTAAGAAATCATCTAGAGAATGGGGAATCACTTAAAAGTGATTCCTTAAGAATATGGACGGCGTAAAATGTTTAAAGATCATCATAATTCTCAAATATTTAAACCATATCTTTGGTGTAATACTCTAGCAAAGATAATTTGAGGACAAAATGAGAGTGACAATTGACTTAAAAATCAATTATTTGAGCTATATCTTAATATCAGGACCTCTTTGAACTATTTCAATTCGCTTGAAAAGCACAAGTCTTAAAATAAATGCTTCCTTCAACAATAATTCTTTGATCAGAAATATATTGATTCAAAAAGAAAGATAAGAAGAAAACTCATTCAAAATAATCAAAGAAAACAAAAACACACAACAAACCAAATCAAATTTTATTACTGGGATTCAAAATCAGAAGTACAAAAAATCAAAACAGCAAAATAAAACTTTTAGGAAATGATTTTGGCCAAAGATAAACTTGAGTTTTTGTATCCACTATCATCTCATTGTAAAATAAAGGAATATCTGAATCATATAAAATATCACGTGCGAACAAGTCCTTTTCTTAATATAGTGATGCATAAGATGTTACTTTGACCAAGCATTATTATTAAAAGTAAAAGAGACTAAAAATAGAAAAATCATCATTAAGATGAGTGCAGTCCTACTCATGGAACCTTGGGTCAGGGTTGAATTGATAGTTCAAATTTATTTATCTCTTTACTTTCCATTTAAAAATTTTATGATGATACTGTGTTTTTGAAAAGGAATATTCAATGAAAAGCGGAGAGAAAAAGATTTAAAGTGGACTTCCCTGACAACATTCATATTATGGTTCTCTTGGTGTGCTCGCTTGTGTTCATAACTGCATTATTACAAAAATAAATATTGAGAAATAAAACTAAAAGAAAACCTACTCCTAAACCTACTCTAACTACTAAAAAAATACAAAATACTAAGGGAAGTCATGTTTCCAATGTAGCCATCAGAGAATCTTCAATCCTGCAATGGAAACAAGATAAAATATTACTAACAAGAATGGTAGTATATCGAAAAATAAAAAAAATACATCATACTTACCTTTATCATCATCATTTAGAAACAAAGCAACCATGACCTTACCATTCCCTTGAACATTCTTTTTGTATGAATCCTCCATCCATTCTGCAATACTATCATGATACATGCAATTGCTGACATGGGATGGTTTGAAAGAATTGACATGTGAGAAATATTCCTCGTGAGAATAAAATATTAGATTATCAAGGAAAGAATATTTTAAAAAGGTCGGACCAAGATGGCAAGAACTTATCATGTTTCTCGATTGGAAAGTAAGTGTTTCATTCTCTTGAAACTTTGCATTGATCTTATATATTTCAATGTTAACTATTTGAGGTGAACTAGATGGAATGATCGATAAAACATCATTAGTAGTAATATTTGGCAGATTATACTTTTCAACCTCAAATAATTGATCATGGAAAAATCTAGATTCTTCTTTAATCACAAATTGAGATGAATCAATAGAAGATGCAATTTAAGACTCTTTCAAATCATTTCTTGATTTACCCATGGATAATTGATGAGAATAAGAATTGATATGTTCATGGGTAGAATTATTTTCCTCTTTATGTTCTATTCGGTAATCTCTTTGTACCTGATTATATAATGTTGAATTCTCTCCAAGGCAATATGGAACATGCAATTGCACAACATTAGGATAAAAAATATTGGGGTACAAGGAATAATATGTAGAAGAATTGAGGAGACGAAATACATCTCTTGAAATGATAGGTATATACGTTTCGGAATATGGTTTTGTTCCTTCTCCTTGTATAAATTGATCAACCTCTGTTGTATTCTCTTTTAAAGAATACGAGACAGTTTCTAAGAGAAAATTTGGTTCATTATGTACGGGAAAATTTGAGAGAAAATCACTAGAGATAGAAGGTTGATTAATAGTCTGCCTAATTATTTTGTCTCCCACTGATTGATCATGGATCTGTTCAACGAAATTAGAGGAATATTTACTGTCCACATGATTATCAACTTCACATTCGTCCTCTTTTACTTTAGAAACTGTTATAAAATCTATGAGAGTGGGACAATTGTCATCTTTTAAAGTAAAGGTTCCTTGTTCAACAGGAGGATACATTGTTTGCAAAGAATGATTAGATGTGACAATTTCATTATGTGGCTCATGATTTGCCAAAATGAAAGAAGTCAACAAAAATTGTGGTGCTTCAAAATCTTCAAGATCAAAATGAAAATTTGAACCATCTTGAGATTGAGTGTTAGTGCTTAATTCAGATTGGTTAAAAATTAATTGATCTTGCTTGTCTGAGAGAGAAATGAGATATTCAAAACATTCATTAATAAGCGAGATTTCTTTCAAAGGGAATCTAATACCAACATGAATGAACCTAATTGCAAAATCGTTGAATGATTCACCATTTTCTTTCCTTAAGAAACTTAATTCTTCACATAATTCATCATAATCATAGTTGCTAAAATCTAATAAAAACTCAAATACAAACTCAGACAAAGAATGAATAGAATTAGCCCGAAAGGATTCAAACCAAGCCTTAACCCGACCTTGGAAAGTGAGAGCGAACAATCTGCATGTAACATTAGAATCGATGATCTTATGTCTTAAACACATATAAAAAAAAATAGAAATATGGTCTACTGCAGATGTGTTCCCTTCACCATCAAAGGTGAGTTTTGAAAATAGATCAGTTGTCTTGTTGAAAATAATTGGTAGTGAGACATTAAAAACATGTTCCGACACAGTGATTTGGGCAAGATCCATTAAGAATTTGAAGAAATTGACTCCAAATAGTTAGCTTGCCTTGTAGTGCATTATAAGATGATACATAAGAAGGATTTATAAATCTGGAATTACAAAAAACTGAGGGGTGAAACATTTAATCATTAAATTGACCTCGGCCCTCCTTCTAGGGCCATTTGTTGACGGGCGAAATTGACCATCCGTCAACTGGAAGAGCGAGTCCAGTCTGGGGTTGTCTAAATAACCCAATCCATTTGGTGTAACTCGTTCTGACGGGTTTAATGGCTCCGTTAGCCAATCTGAGAATCCTAAAATAAACGAAAAAGAGAGAAATAACTAACTAATTACTAAACACTATATATATATGTGTGTGTGTGTGTGTGTGTGTGTGTGTGTGTGTACATATGGTCTAATGTAACTTTAGTTATTGTATTTAAGCAGAAGATATACAAAACTCATTTATTTACATGATTTACAAGCTGCAAGTTTTAATCGAAACTTACGAAAATCAATGGAAAAATGATTTCTTCTAGGAAGCAGATAAAGAAAACACATAAAAATATTTATTGTTTTTCTTTTATAAATTTAAAGAATTTTTCTAAAAAAAGTTAATGAAATATGAACATGTGGATAGTTAAAGCCTAACCATACATTCAGTGTTTCATTCATAAACAACTTAACTAAATAACACACATAATAACATGTTGTTAATCAACGGAACTAGTATTTATCTTTCTGTGATGTATGAGCTCCTGCCTATACTGTTGTTAAGGGAAACCTATAACAAAACAATACTAGCACTTCCAGAATACATTCAAAGAAGTATTTGATATTGGAGTAAATTAATAACAACAGGAAGACAACTAATTAAAAATTGTGTGATCTTAAGATAATCAATATTTAAGAATGAAAGAAAACTCAATTCTGGGTATTGATATTAACCATCATTTAACATTAGAAATAGATTCCATAATAATCAAATGATCAATTGATCACACATAAAAATATATGGAATAAGAAATTATGGGCAGCATATAACATTTAACAGTATGAAAACACCATATGATTGACAAGCTAAAGCTAAAATCAACAGTTATAACATTTTCATAATATAACAATAATGAAAGAATAAAATGGAATAAGTATCACACAGGTCTAAAGCCAAAGATGAATTATTTTCCCATATTCCTTCTCAAAATCAGATGCCCATATTGTAGTCCTGGAAGAATTGTTTTGGATAATAAACTCTTAAAGATTGGAAAAATTAATATATAAATAATAATAATTAACCATGTATTGATAAAAAAGACTAAAGATATTTAAATCAATTCATAATCAATTATTGAAAGAATATGAAGATATTATATGAAAATAAAACCATTTTACTTACAGGACAAAACCCATTAAGCAACTTGGAATTCCATATTCTTCTTTAAAAATACTCGTCCATTCTCCCAAAGCTTCCAACCATCCATTACTCCATTTGAAAAGAAATAAAAAGTTTACAAAAGAAATAATATACAAAAGAGAAAGGATTAAAATC